>ONZH01013992.1:0-34009 GCA_900303285.1 Rhinella marina | reverse complement strand
TGGGGCGCTGTGCTTCCTGTCGCCCAAGCTGATGAGCTTTAAGCACCGCCTGCTGACGTCTCCCCGCGCCAGTGCTGCAACGCTTCCAGCTAGCGGCTGAGGGCGATGTTAAGGCAGAGGAGGAGGAGGAGGAGGAGGAGGAGGGGGGTTTATCAGAACCCATGCTGGCAATCTTGGGCGGGGGTGGTAGGTAGGCCGTCTCTGTTTGCGACCCCGTCCCCGCTTCCACTACATTCACCCAGTGTGCCGTCAAAGAGATGTATCGTCCCTGGCCGCAAGCGCTTGTCCACGAGTCGGTGGTCAAGTGGACCTTTGCGCTGACTGCGTACCTCAGGGCCCGCCTGATGTTACGCGACACGTGCTGGTGCAGGGCGGGGACGGCACTCCGGGAAAAGTAGTGGCGGCTGGGGACGGAATAGCGAGGTGCGGCAGCCGCCATCAGGTCGCGGAAGGCCTGCGTCTCCACAAGCCTAAACGGCAACATCTCCAGGGCCAGCAGTTTGGAGATGTGGCAGTTTAAGGCTTGGGCTTGGGGGTGACTCGAGGCGTACTTCCGCCTGCGGTCGAACGCCTGCGAGATGGACAGTTGTTGGGACGAGGAGTGTGAAGGTGCAGGCGAAGAGGCGGGGGAAGGGGAGGCTGAAGGAGAAGGCCCCAAAGTAGCCGAGGCAGAGGCAGATGTGGAGGTGTCCTGGCTGGAGGTCTGGACCGCAGTGGCAGCACACAACAAAGGGGAAGAGGCAGTGGCAGCAAGACCGGGCGCAGGTTGTATTGCGTTTGCTCTCTCCCACTCAGCCCAGTGCTTGACTTCCAAGTGACGCCGCATGCCTGAGGTGGTCAGATTGCTCTTCTCAGAGCCCCTACTCAGTTTTGAGTGGCAGAGTGTGCAAACCGCGCTCAGTTTGTCATCCGCACAAACATTAAAAAATCTCCACACCACAGAAGTACGAGGCCTCGATGGGGGAGCTTCGCGCGACTGCCCGCTGCCGGGAACAGCTTCGGCCCGTGCTGGCTGTGGCCTCACTTACTCTGTCTGGACTGTCCTCTGCCTCTGGACATCCCTCTGCCTGTGGACATCCCTCTGCCTCTGGACATCCCTCTGCCTCTGGACATCCCTCTGCCTGTGGACATCCCTCTGCCTCTTGCTGCCTTTTTCGGTGCTGCGCAGACCACCACCTCTCCACTGCTTTCCCCGCTGGACATCACCCCTGGCCAAGTGGGGTCGGTCATTTCGTCATCCACCACCTCCTCTTCCACTTCCTCACTCTGCTCCTCCTCCTGCCCACTGGACATTCCAACAGCCTCCCTTGATGGCAACTGCGTCTCATCATCATCATCGCTCATGATAACAGATGCTGGTTCAGGGTCCACATCAGCAGGAGATGGCGAAAACTCAAGTGTTTGGGCATCACTACAAACAAATTCCTCTGCTAGCTCCTGGGATTCTTCCGGCACATCTGAAAAAGGACCCGAAAAGAGCTCCTGGGAGGGGTCAAGGGTGGGATGACTCTGTTGGCCAGGTGTGGAGGAAGGAGGGTCAGAGTGAGACTGTGTGGATGACTGGCTGGTGGACAACTGTGTGGAAGCGCTATCGGCTATCCATTGCACCACCTGTTCAACCTGCTCAGGCCTCAACAGCGGTGTAACCCGCCCCCTGCTTAACTGTCCCATAAAGGCAGGGATTCTGGATGAGCGGGATCCTGGCTGACCCTCACCAGCACGCATTGTATCCCCACTGGCTTCAACAAGGCCCCCAACAGCATTTCCGCGCCCCCGTCCTCGTCCACGTCCGATTCCGCTAGCCCCCCTCCGCATTTTATTTTTTTTTGGTTGCAAATACAATATTTGGGTATATAATTAGGTATGTGAAATAATTTAGCAAGAGAACGCACAGTACAGTGGCCAATTAAAAGGCCTAGATATTGTATATTTCAAGGTACACAGCCGTGTACTAACTGAACAGACGGTGGGTATTACACCAGGTATGTGAAATAATTTAGCAAGAGAACGCACAGTACAGTGGCCTATTAAAAGGCCTAGATATTGTATATTTCAAGGTACACAGCCGTGTAGTAACTGAACAGACGGTGGGTATTTACACCAGGTATGTGAAATTAATTTAGCAAGAGAACGCACAGTACAGTGGCCAATTAAAAGGCCTAGATATTGTATATTTCAAGGTACACAGCCGTGTACTAACTGAACAGACGGTGGGTATTTACACCAGGTATGTGAAATAATTTAGCAAGAGAACGCACAGTACAGTGGCCAATTAAAATGGCCTAGATATTGTATATTTCAAGGTACACAGCCGTGTACTAACTGAACAGACGGTGGGTATTTACACCAGGTATGTGAAATAATTTAGCAAGAGAACGCACAGTACAGTGGCCAATTAAAAGGCCTAGATATTGTATATTTCAAGGTACACAGCCGTGTACTAACTGAACAGACGGTGGGTATTTACACCAGGTATGTGAAATAATTTAGCAAGAGAACGCACAGTACAGTGGCCAATTAAAATGGCCTAGATATTGTATATTTCAAGGTACACAGCCGTGTACTAACTGAACAGACGGTGGGTATTTACACCAGGTATGTGAAATAATTTAGCAAGAGAACGCACAGTACAGTGGCCAATTAAAAGGCCTAGATATTGTATATTTCAAGGTACACAGCCGTGTACTAACTGAACAGACGGTGGGTATTTACACCAGGTATGTGAAATAATTTAGCAAGAGAACGCACAGTACAGTGGCCAATTAAAAGGCCTAGATATTGTATATTTCAAGGTACACAGCCGTGTACTAACTGAACAGACGGTGGGTATTTACACCAGGTATGTGAAATAATTTAGCAAGAGAACGCACAGTACAGTGGCCAATTAAAAGGCCTAGATATTGTATATTTCAAGGTACACAGCCGTGTACTAACTGAACAGACGGTGGGTATTTACACCAGGTATGTGAAATAATTTAGCAAGAGAACGCACAGTACAGTGGCCAATTAAAATGGCCTAGATATTGTATATTTCAAGGTACACAGCCGTGTACTAACTGAACAGACGGTGGGTATTTACACCAGGTATGTGAAATAATTTAGCAAGAGAACGCACAGTACAGTGGCCAATTAAAAGGCCTAGATATTGTATATTTCAAGGTACACACAGCCGTGTACTAACTGAACAGACGGTGGGTATTTACACCAGGTATGTGAAATAATTTAGCAAGAGAACGCACAGTACAGTGGCCAATTAAAAGGCCTAGATATTGTATATTTCAAGGTACACAGCCGTGTACTAACTGAACAGACGGTGGGTATTTACACCAGGTATGTGAAATAATTTAGCAAGAGAACGCACAGTACAGTGGCCAATTAAAAGGCCTAGATATTGTATATTTCAAGGTACACAGCCGTGTACTAACTGAACAGACGGTGGGTATTTACACCAGGTATGTGAAATAATTTAGCAAGAGAACGCACAGTACAGTGGCCAATTAAAAGGCCTAGATATTGTATATTTCAAGGTACACAGCCGTGTACTAACTGAACAGACGGTGGGTATTTACACCAGGTATGTGAAATAATTTAGCAAGAGAACGCACAGTACAGTGGCCAATTAAAATGGCCTAGATATTGTATATTTCAAGGTACACAGCCGTGTACTAACTGAACAGACGGTGGGTATTTACACCAGGTATGTGAAATAATTTAGCAAGAGAACGCACAGTACAGTGGCCAATTAAAAGGCCTAGATATTGTATATTTCAAGGTACACAGCCGTGTACTAACTGAACAGACGGTGGGTATTTACACCAGGTATGTGAAATAATTTAGCAAGAGAACGCACAGTACAGTGGCCAATTAAAAGGCCTAGATATTGTATATTTCAAGGTACACAGCCGTGTACTAACTGAACAGACGGTGGGTATTTACACCAGGTATGTTGAAATAATTTAGCAAGAGAACGCACAGTATTAGTGGCAAAATTAAAAAGGCCTAGATATTGTATATTTCAAGGTACACTGCCCGTGTACTAACTGTACAGACGGTGGGTATTTACACCAGGTATGTGAAATAATTTAGCAAGAGAACCGCCAGTATAGTGGCAAATTAAAAGGCCTAGATATTGGATATTTCAAGGTACACAGCCGTGTACTAAACTGAACAGACGGTGGTATTTACACAGGTATGTGAAATAATTTAGCAAGAGAACGCACAGTACAGTGGCCAATTAAATGGCCTAGATATTGTATATTTCAAGGTAACACAGCCGTGTACTAACTGAACAGACGGTGGGTATTTACACCAGGTATGTGAAATAATTTAGCAAGAGAACGCACAGTACAGTGGCCAATTAAAAGGCCTAGATATTGTATATTTCAAGGTACACAGCCGTGTACTAACTTGAACAGACGGTGGGTATTTACACCAGGTATGTGAAATAATTTAGCAAGAGAACGCACAGTACAGTGGCCAATTAAAAGGCCTAGATATTGTATATTTCAAGGTACACAGCCGTGTACTAACTGTACAGACGGTGGGTATTTACACCAGGTAATGTGAAATAATTTAGCAAGAGAACGCACAGTACAGTGGCCAATTAAAATGGCCTAGATATTGTATATTTCAAGGTACACTGCCGTGTACTAACTGAAACAGACGGTGGGTATTTACAACCAGGTATGTGAAATAATTTAGCAAGAGAACGCACAGTACAGTGGCCAATTAAAAGGCCTAGATATTGTATATTTCAAGGTACACAGCCGTGTACTAAACTGAACAGACGGTGGGTATTTACACCAGGTATGTGAAATAATTTAGCAAGAGAACGCACAGTACAGTGGCCAATTAAAAGGCCTAGATATTGTATATTTCAAGGTACACAGCCGTGTACTAACTGAACAGACGGTGGGTATTTACACCAGGTATGTGAAAATAATTTAGCAAGAGAAACGCACAGTACAGTGGCCAATTAAAAGGCCTAGGATATTGCATATTTCAAGGTACACAGCCGTGTACTAACTGAACAGACGGTGGGGTATTTACAACCAGGTATGGTGAAATAATTTAGCAAAGAGAACGCACAGTACAGTGGCCAATTAAAAAGGCCCTAGATATTGTATATTTCAAGGTACACAGCCGTGTACTAACTGAACAGACGGTGGGTATTTACACCAGGTATGTGAAATAATTTAGCAAGAGAACGCACAGTACAGTGGCCAATTAAATTGGCCTTAGATATTGTATATTTCAAGGTACACAGCCGTGTACTAACTGAACAGACGGGTGGGTATTTACACCAGGTATGTGAAATAATTTAGCAAGAGAACGCACAGTACAGTGGCCAATTAAAAGGCCTAGATATTGTATATTTTCAAGGTACACAGCCGTGTACTAACTGAACAGACGGTGGGTATTTACACCAGGTATGTGAAATAATTTAGCAAGAGAACGCACAGTATAGTGGCCAATTAAAAGGCCTAGATATTGTATATTTCAAGGTACACAGCCGTGTACTAACTGTACAGACGGTGGGTATTTACACCAGGTATGTGAAATAATTTTAGCAAGAGAAACGCACAGTACAGTGGCCAATTAAATGGCCTAGATATTGTATATTTCAAGGTACACAGCCGTGGTACTAACTGAACAGACGGTGGGTATTTACACCAGGGTATGTGAAATAATTTAGCAAGAGAACGCACAGTACAGTGGCCAATTAAAAGGCCTAGATATTGTATATTTCAAGGTACACAGCCGTGTACTAACTGAACAGACGGTGGGTATTTACACCAGGTATGTGAAATAATTTAGCAAGAGAACGCACAGTAAAGTGGCCAATTAAAAGGCCTAGATATTGTATATTTCAAGGTACACTGCCGTGTACTAACTGTACATACGGTGGGTATTTACACCAGGTATGTGAAATAATTTAGCAAGAGAACGCACAGTACAGTGGCCAATTAAATGGCCTAGATATTGTATATTTCAAGGTACACTGCCGTGTACTAACTGAACAGACGGTGGGTATTTACACCAGGTATGTGAAATAATTTAGCAAGAGAACGCACAGTACAGTGGCCAATTAAAAGGCCTAGATATTGTATATTTCAAGGTACACAGCCGTGTACTAACTGAACAGATGGTGGGTATTTACACCAGGTATGTGAAATAATTTAGCAAGAGAACGCACAGTACAGTGGCCAATTAAAAGGCCTAGATATTGTATATTTCAAGGTACACAGCCGTGTACTAACTGAACAGACGGGTGGGTATTTACACCAGGTATGTGAAATAATTTAGCAAGAGAACGCACAGTACAGTGGCCAATTAAAAGGCCTAGATATTGTATATTTCAAGGTACACAGCCGTGTACTAACTGAACAGACGGTGGGTATTTACACCAGGTATGTGAAATAATTTAGCAAGAGAACGCACAGTACAGTGGCCAATTAAAAGGCCTAGATATTGTATATTTCAAGGTACACAGCCGTGTACTAACTGAACAGACGGTGGGTATTTACACCAGGTATGTGAAATAATTTAGCAAGAGAACGCACAGTACAGTGGCCAATTAAAAGGCCTAGATATTGTATATTTCAAGGTACACAGCCGTGTACTAACTGAACAGACGGTGGGTATTTACACCAGGTATGTGAAATAATTTAGCAAGAGAACGCACAGTACAGTGGCCAATTAAATGGCCTAGATATTGTATATTTCAAGGTACACAGCCGTGTACTAACTGAACAGACGGTGGGTATTTACACCAGGTATGTGAAATAATTTAGCAAGAGAACGCACAGTACAGTGGCCAATTAAAAGGCCTAGATATTGTATATTTCAAGGTACACAGCCGTTGTACTAACTGAACAGACGGTGGGTATTTACACCAGGTATGTGAAATAATTTAGCAAGAGAACGCACAGTATAGTGGCCAATTAAAAGGCCTAGATATTGTATATTTCAAGGTACACAGCCGTGTACTAACTGTACTGACGGTGGGTATTTACACCTGGTATACAAAAAGGGTATTGCAGGCACACAGAACCCAGAACACTAGAGCCAATTAAACTGTATTTAAAAAAATAAAATAAAATTCACAGCCGTATACTGCCAGATCAGATGGTGCATATACACACTAGTTATATAACAGGGTTTTTCAGCCAAAAAGAACGCTTGAACAGTAGTGCCAAATATAGTTTGGTATGTAGCAGAGCACCTAATACACCACTAATGCCTCTCTCTGTCCCTACTCCAGCAGCTATCCCTGAATACGGCAGCCGTTCTCTGTAAAGTGTATCTTGTAGTAAAGCTATCACTGTAGTGCACTATAGTAGCCCTGATAAGGGCTTTTAATTACGCTCCTGCCTGTCCAACTTCTAAAACCTGTCTGTCCCTTCTCCAGCCTCTGTCCCTGACTAAGTTCACGCAGCATATGCGTACGAGCAGGAAGAGCTGAGTTTTTAATATTCGAGGTCACATGGTTTTTCCAGCCAATCCATGTAGACGCTGTTTTCGCGCTGCCAGCGTGCTCAGCGTGCCTGTCATACCCCCCCTGCATGTTGATTGGTGGAAAAAGAGCGCCAGGGAAGGTGGGAGGGGAAACGAATTCTAAGTGCGCCATCGCCGTTATACTCGATTGAAATCGAGTATGCCGAATAGCGTAGTATTCGATCGAATACCGGCTCGATTGAACACTACTCGCTCATCTCTAATTGACTTCAATGGGGTTTGTTACTCGAAATGAGCACCCAAGCATCGGGAAATGTTTGTCTCGAATAACGAGCACCCGAGCATTTTAGTGCTCGCTCATCTCTAATAACATACCTTGTGTATGATATTAAGCCATTGCCTCACCTACAGACAGCTGTTTTATGATGATTGTCCCTAATCAGTGCAGAGACATCAGAGACTCACTTTTTTTCTTTTTAGAAAGAGAGCCAATCTGCACATTTTTCCCAGAATCCAGAGGAGCACTGCCTATCCTATAAAACTCCATAGTAGAAGTAGTAACTTCGTGGCACACTGCTTGTAGTAGGCTAGAAATCGGGTTCCCATCCCGTTCAATAAAATAATGAAATACTTCAGCCAGAAAAAACGTTGATTGATGTTTATTTTGAAATTCGTCCCAACACACGTGACGTTTCGGCCCAAAGTGGCTTTTATCAAACTGGTGCCGAGTTGAAGAGAGAAAAGGAGCATATAGCAGTGGCGCTGGGGTATACGGAGCATACGCTTTCATCAATCAACGTTTTTTCTGGCTGAAGTATTTCATTATTCTATAAAACTCCATAAGGAGAAAAAGTACCCCTTGTATTTATCCATTAAAGATGGAGCTAATGTTTTCCTCTTTGTCAATCTCCAAGACCCAGAGGCAAGCCTTGAATAGCATCCTTGCTTTTAAGACACAAATGCAATACACAAGTAATGCCGATCACAGACATTTAACCCTCGGGTGCCGCGGTCAAGCCTGACCGCGGCACCCGAAGGCGGCAAACACCGGAAGCGTACGTTTTCGGTGTTGCTCCGGCTCCCCTATGTGGCGATCGGAGGAGCCGGAGCGTGCCTGCAGCAGCCCCTGTCATAGTAAATGACAGGAGTCTGCTGCATAGGCTTTCCTATGGAGCCCTTGCCTGTAATAGGGCTCCATAGGAAAGCACTAAAATCATCATAGACTCCAATGTACAGTAAGTGCATTGAAGTCTATGATATAAGCAATCAAATGATTGCTTCCTATAGTTCCCTATGGCAACTATAAAAAAGTTTAAAAATAAATAAATAAAAATAAAGTTTTTTTAAAAAAATAAAAAAAACGTAAAATTTCAAATCACCCCTTTCCTGAAAATAAAAATAAAAGTATTTAAAACATTAAAAAAATACACATCATGGGTATTGCCGTGTGCAAAAACGCCCATATTATAAAAATATTTAAAAAATTTCCCATACAGAAAAAAGCGAAACGGAAAAAAGGGTCAAAATGGCCAATTCGCCATTTTTTGTCACTTAAAAAAAAATTTAAATAAAAAGCGATCAAAAAGTCATACACACCCCAGAATGGTATCAATAAAAAGTTCAGATCGCCCCGCAAAAAATGAGCTCCCATACAGCTCTGTACACATAAATACCAAAAAGTTATAGGAGTCAAGAACAGGAATAAAAAACTTTATAATTTTTTTATCACTATCAAAATGCAAGAAAAACTATACATATTAGGTATCGCCGGATTCGTACTGACCAGTAGAATGAAAGTAACTGGTAAGTTTTAACGCACATTTTTTCCTGCTTCCCACTACACCATATGCCATGTTAAATGGTGGCGTTGGAAAGTACAACTTGTCCCGCAAAAAACAAGCCATCATACAGCTATGTGAACAGAAAAATAAAAAACTTATGGCTGTATCAAGGCAGGGAGCGCAAAACGAAAACGCAAAACCGAAAAAACCTTCCGGGGTAGAAAGGGTTAATCAGAATATTTACTTTCACTGCCTCTATAAACTTCAGTGCGGTCTTTGACACCATGAGCAATTAATTAAATTTTAATAAGCTTCTCCCTCAGGTTTTAATGGAGTTCTGCAATGCAATAGCACTATCACTGAGACATAAATACCATAACTGTTTATTTAATTACGCAACTGCTCAATATAAGTGTCCCTTTTGAGGTCAAGGGTGACATTGTGATAGGAGAAATGTGAGCAATGTTTTGTAATTAGTTTAATTGATTAAACATTGTCTTTGCAAGAAAACCTATGGTTACAATTTATGGTATTCTATTTAACTTCAGTAATTTGCAGATAACCCATCAAATAACTCAGCCTGTTATATAACATGTCCTTAAAATAAACAACAACATTTAATACTGTACAATTATGTAAAATTATAAAAGAAATTAAAGGGGCTGTCAGGTTAGTATTTTTAAAGGGTCAGAATGACATTAAAAATAGAAAACAAGTGACACTCACTTCACAGATGCCTTGCTGCTTACATTGCAATGCTTCCTGGTCCCTTCTAGTTTCTACTTCCTGTTCCCTCTAGACATTCGGGAAATGACTTCTCAGGAAGAGTTGCAATGGAAGTGGTGGGAACTGGTGAGGTGCATCTGAACATTTTTGTAAATTATGAGTATTATACCCTATAAAAATCACAGTATACAACTTATTTAGAGATTTCAATAACTCTAACTACATTTTGATTATGAAGCAATCTACAGGGAGTGACGAAACACTAAATGATCCTCCAGTGGGTACAAAAGGATCTGACAAAATAATGATCCTCAAAGGTTCAGGAGAAATTAACCCCCATCTAGAGCAGAGTTTGCCCTAGGCGCTTGTCTATTGATTGTTGGTTAATTCACAAATAGCTTATTAGACCTTACAGATGAAGTTCGTTATGTGAGATTATAGCAAACATTGCAGTCCAATTAAAAGTGGACATGCATATATTCTGGCAGGTTGTTATTGACAATAATTTTCTTAGGTATGCTGAGGGAACCATAGTCCAACACTGTTCATATTAGATGTCTCACTCAAGCCTCCTACAAATCACATTATGTTATTTGACTCTTTAAAGTCCAAGACAACATTTGAAAGAAAAGATATTAATAACCGGAAGAGCATATTAATACTGAAGTGATTTCAAACTCTGATATTTTCACAAAGTATGTTGGAAAATGCCATTCGTTAAAAGTCAATAACTAATTATGCTGTTAATGACACAGTCGCAGAATCCTATTTTTACAGAACGTGTATCAGAAGAACACAGTAGGCTTCTACATAAAGTCGCCCTTGGTGCTATATAGAACACTGCCTTTACCAATAAATTATTTTCAAGCACAGAAGTTGGATCTTGATAAAGGGGTTATTTCATGATATAATATAAACTTATCTTATATCCATAGGCTAGGGGATAAATATTGTATCATCCGTTCATTCTCTGTAGGATTACCAGAGATAGCCAAGTACACCAATCAAAAGGGCTTATGTTTATAACTTGGGGAACCTCTTTAACTTAATATATTGAAGATAGCTTAGTAGTAGGACTGCATGTCAGATAACAGAGATGAAAGCTCTGTCTTTTGATAGAATTCTTAAATTCTTATTCTTAAATAAATAAACAAAAAATATATATATATATATATATATATATATATATATATATATATACACATATACACACACATACACTTTTTGATAGCAGAGAATATGCTTATGTTCTCCTGACATGAAAGTATTAATATGAACAGTGATAATTCTTCTTAACTTAACATTAACAAAGGGTTAATTACGCTGCTACTCAACACATAGTTTTTCTGTGAGCAACAGACAAAGATCTATGTGTCCCAGAGCTTCTCAAACAAACCAATCATGGATAAGTGAATAAAAAGGGCCCACTTGCCACCAATTAACAGCCTATTTTTTTTTAAACTGCATGATGGTCAATTACACTAATTTGAACATTGTGGAAATTTTCATTAATCTCTCGCATATCACCTTCCAGCTCAGGATTTCAGTCCTCTACCGCCATCAATAATTCATTAAATATCAAAAACCAACCTGAAGCCAAGTAATAACAAATGTCAAACGACACATTAAGAAGATTCATAGTAAACTGAATGTGGCATTTTACAATGAGGTCTAATTCACTTTTTGTGGTCAGCATTATAAATTGATTTTTAGTAGTATTATACAATTGGCACCTTCAACTTGTTTAATAGGTCATTAATGAAATGAAGACAAATTTCCAAGGCTTTATAGTTAGAGAACACAGTTTTCTACGGTGTTTCACATTGTCTCCTATATTTTACCAGAATAAAATGGATAATATGGATGTGTTTAGCATCAGTTATACCAAATGGACAATTTCAAATTTAATTTAAACGATTTGACCAAACATGTAAAATCTAGTAAAAGAGAAACTGGGATACACATATAATTCTGTCACATTTTATAAAGAGTTACAAACCTGTAACATTCATAGAAATGGGGAACACATTATCGTGTCACAGGATAGAAGCTCCTTATTCCCTGCTTGTTAAAAAGACTATTCCTCTGTAAAAAGCCAATATCACCCAATATCAAAAGTGGTGAACCAGTGAAGGCTCCACTCACTAAATGCACCATGGAACCCTCATGGTCTATGGTAAATTCACACTTGGCCTAAACTGCCACTTAGGCTGCTTTCACACTAGCATTTACATTTTCCGGTATTGCAATCCGTCATACGGTCTCAATACTGGATAAAAACACTTCCGTTTTGTCCCCATTCATTGTCATGGGGATAAAATGTAACTGAACAGAACAGAATGCTCCAAAATACATTCCATTCCGTTCTCATATCGAAGAGCTAACCACAGCAAACCGTCCTGGCAAAACGGATCCATCATGACCCACAATGCAAGTCAATGGGGACGGATCTGTTTTCTCTGCCACAATCTGCAACAATAGAAAATGGATCCATCCTCCATTGACTTTCAGTGGAGTTCATGACAGATCCGTCTTGGGTATGTTAAAGATAATACAGCCGGATCCGTTCATAATGGATGCTGATGGTTGTATTATTAGTAATGGATGCATTTTACTGAACCCTGCCGGATCCTGCAAAAACTTTAGTGTGAAAGTAGCTTTATATGGTGAACACTGTCTGGACAGTATTTCTGAGATGCCCCTTTTTCGCTTTTTGACTGGGACATATTCATCAAAGACACATATAATTTGTATACAGTGAAGGAATGGAACGTGTGAACAGCAGTCGAGGCCAGAGACAGTTACAGTAATTCATAGAGCTAGGGTATGGCCAAGTGGTCAGATTTTTTCAAGCCGTATTAGAAGCCAAAATCAGGATTCGATCATAAGAGGAGAGATAGTATACAAAACAGATATAACTTCTCCTCCTTTTTTAATTCACTCCTGGTATTGCCTTCCAAAATTGTTTAAGGAAAGCTAAAAGTGTGTCCATACCCTCTCAAATTATTTTTTTCAAATGTTACTATACGTACATCAGCTGGACATCAACTTTCTTCTTTCTGCTCAATATGGATTGATTGTGACTGGTCTTGAATGAATGACATCTTTGTTTCCTCTTGATAGCACATGGCAAACTAACAGCCTTAGGGCCCTTTACACAGGCCAACTGAGAAGGCAATTACCCAGAACAAACAGTTTGATTCCAATAATTGCCTGTGCTTCAGTGGAGGTGAAAGCTGTATTTACATGTGGCAGTCACCTCTACTGTATGGGTATGAGTTATCACTGCTGTAATCATTCATCCCCAAATACATTGTTTCTGGGTAGCAGATCCCTGTTTACACAGGATGAGCTAATGCCCAGATTTTGGATGCCACATGAAAGATGCTATCATCAGATAACACATTTCCACAGGGCAATTATTGGGAACGAGTCTTAGTACGAACATTCATTACTGATAATTGGCCCTTGTAATGATGCCTTTATATGTAGCAGAAAAATCCACCATGAAGACTTACCCTATCCTATCAGGTTTCAAAGTCATCAATTTCCTGTTTTCCGCTGTGGAATAAACTTCTGTTGTTGTAATCGTAGTCATAATGATCTGTTGTCGTAATCATAGTTGTAATGATGTGTTACGACTTTTGTAAAGTAAAATGTCTCTATTAATTTCAATCAGGGATGTGATCTGCACAGAAATCTGCACAGAAACCTGTACTAAAATCTGCAACAAAAGCCACACAAAAATCTGCATCAAAATCCATATCTTTGTAACTGTCCGCAACTGCCTATTTTCTAGCAAATTTTACATTTTATTACATGAATATATATAATGAAAAATAATTTTAAAAAATGTTTTCATAAATCTAGCACCCTTGACAGTCTGTAAGAGGAGGCCCCAGAATCACCACAATTTGAGGAGTCGAGTCTTGTAATGTCTCCACAAGCACCCTCATCCCCTGCCACCACTCCACCTATGGTAGAAACACCACCGTAACCACAAACACCTGTTGGCCACTAGAGATGAACAAATCTATTTGCCGCTTCGTAGATTCATTACGAGTCTTCGTTATTTCCTACCCCAAAGCAAATCTTAAATGTTCTTAAATCTTTGTACGCTAACGTTATGTACGCAAAGGGTTTGCTATGAATGGCCTATAGGCTGAGTAAACCAGTTACGTTACTTGTGCTGCGCCTGCTGAGATGAGCAGGAGCTTGTGAAAGACTGTGTTCTGTAAATTCTGTTGTTGTTCTGGGCACCATCACAGATATCAGGGCTAGTGCAGGGCTAGTAACATTAATCAGACAGAGAGAGTGAGGGAGGAGACAGGGATAGAGACAAAGACCTGATTGCCTGCCACAGTCAAGTGAAAATGTCTGGCACTGGAAAGCAGTAGGGTTCCACTTCCTGCCAGACCTCGAGCTCCAAAAAAAAGAAGGTGGCACAGGGCAATAGCAGTGGCAAAGGACATGTAGACGCAGCTGCCTAGTATACATAATACAATACAGTATACTAACTCTTTAATATGTATTTTTTTTCAAATATGTTGTTACTCGCCCTGTCATATCTCTGCATGAATCTCAGTAAGCTGCTCTGGGCACTTGAATTTTAAATCGGGCCATTTCCGCTGGATCTGGCCCGGAGTCCGCACAGTGTCAAAGCAATGGCCTAGCGCCATGCTTGCGAGGGTATTATGCAAAGGGTCAAACATGAACAACAACACGTGTATCTTAGCTCTAACAGCTGTACTTGTGCCACCAGTTGTGGAGGCTGGGAGCAAGTCGTCCCCAGGTGCTATGCACGCCGAGGATTGCGGGCCCTACTTCCATCCGGATTTCCAGTAGCAGCTGCAACCCCTCCTTCTCGTCCTCCACCTCCTCCTCCACTTCTTCCCATGCAGAATTGCCATCTTGCAGCACCACTCAGACTTCTGTCAGTAGCTGGAAGCAGTGTAGCACAGCAGTCGGTAAGCGTCAACAGGTCGCGCTGAAGCTTATTTGCCTGGGTGACAAACAGCACACCGCCACAGAGCTGTGGCATGGCATAAGGGAACAGGCTGAGCTGTGGCTCTCGCCAGTCAACCTACAGCCAGGCAAGGTTGTATCCGATAACGGCCACAACTTGGTAGCGGCTTTGGAGCTGGCCAACCTCCCACACATACCATGCCTGGCCCATGTATTCAACTTAGTGGTTCAGCGGTTTCTGAAAACCTACCCCAATTTGCCTCAGCTACTGGTGAAGGTGCGTCGCCTGTGTGCCCATTTCCGCAAGTCACCGACAGCTTCAGCCGGCCTGGCAACCCTGCAGCAGTGCTTGCGGTTGCCGGCTCACCAACTGCTGTGCGACCTGAGCACGCAATGGAATTCCACCTTATACATGTTGAGCAGGCTTTGTGAGCAGCAGAGAGCAGTAGTAGAATACCAGCTGCAACACGGTCGGCACCTTTCTAGTCAGCTTCTGCTCTTCACAAGCGACGAGTGGGCCTTGATGTCTGACCTCTGTGAGGTGTTACGCAACTTTGATGAATCTACACAGATGGTGAGCGGCGATAATGCAATTATCAGCGTAACCATCCCACTTCTGTGTCTACTAAAAAGCCGATGCTCTGCGTGTGGAAGAGGTGGAAATGGGGGAAGACCCTACACAGGGTGATAGCCAGACCACCCTTGATTCGTCTTCTCAGCGCCAATTGGAGGAGGAGGAGGAGCAGAAGACGGTTGCCACCGCTACACAGGGTAGCCATACCACGTTTACACCATCTGTTCGGCGTGGATGGGCTGAAGAAGAGGAAGAGGACGAGGAGGATATTGAGAGTCATGCTCCTGGTGGGGAGATCGAAGCCTTGTCTGTTGGGACTCTGGCACACATGGCTGACTTCATGCTATGCTGCCTTTCCTGTGACCCTTGCGTTATATGCATATTAGGCAACACCAATTACTGGTTGTTCACCCTTCTCAACCCCCGCTACAAAGAGAACTTCCCATCTCTCATTCCTGTGGTGGAGAGGACAAGTAAAATGTTGCAATACCAGAAGGCCCTTGTCGAAAAATTGCTCCACAAATTTCCATCTCACAACGCTGGCGGCAGAGTACGTAGTTGTTGGAACACCAACAAAGGCAGGGCGACACTCTCCGAGGCCTGGGACAGTTTTATGACACCCCGCCAGCACCCTCACCCTGATGAGCGGCCTAGTGTGACAAGGAGGGAAAAGTTTTGGAAGATGGTAAAGGAGTACGTAGCTGACCGTGTCAATGTCCTCAGCGATCCCTCTGTGCCATATAATTATTGGGTGTCTAAGCTGGACACGTGGCACGAACTGGCGCTCTATGCCTTGGAGGTGCTGGCCTGCCCTGCTGCCAGCGTTTTGTCTGAGCGGGTATTTAGTGACACTGGGGGCATAATTACTGATAAGCACATCCGCCTGTCAACTGACAATGCTGACAGGTTGACGCTTATCAAAATGAACAAGGCCTGGATTGCCCCTGACTTCTCTACTCCACCAGAGGAAAGCGGTTTAACATGAAGGAACCTTAAATCTGTTTTTTTGGGTGTATTGAATACACTGTATTATCATGTACACCTTCCTCTTCTCATTCTCTTCCTACTCTTCCTCCATCATATATATTAGGCTGCCCTTGAAGTCCACCAGCTGGGCCTGCACCCTAATTTTTTAGCCTGTCAGCTCACCAGCTGGACCTGCACCCTAATTTTTTTGCCGGTCAACTCACCAGCTGGGCCTGCACCCTAATTTTTTAGCCTGTCAGCTCACCAGCTGGACCTGCACCCTAATATTTTAGCCGGGCAGCTCACCAGCTGGGCCTGCACCATAATTTTTTAGTCGGTCAGCTCACCAGCAGGCCCTCAACCATAATGTTTTACACGCTCAGCTGTGCTACATGTCAAACATATTGTTTCAGACGGTCAGCTAAGCGACATGTCACCCATAAATTTTTTGTTACGGTCAGCTCGGCAGCAGCGTGTCAACCTTAAATTTGGGACAGTTTGATGGGCAGCAGCGTGTCACCCGTAAATTTGGGACAGTTTGATGGGCAGCAGAGTGTCAACCTTAAATTTGGGTCACTTTGATGGGCAGCAGCGTGTCACCCGTAACTTTTCTTAATGCCAGCTCGGCAGCAGCGTGTGAACTTTAAATTTGGGACATTTTGATGAGCAGCAGCATGTCAACCTTAAATTTGGGTCAGTTTGATGGGCAGCAGCGTGTCAACCTTAAATTTGGGACAGTTTGATGGGCAGCAGCGTGTCACCCGTAACTTTTCTTAATGCCAGCTCGGCAGCAGCGTGTGAACTTTAAATTTGGGACATTTTGGATGAGCAGCAGCATGTCAACCTTAAATTTGGGTCAGTTTGATGGGCAGCAGCGTGTCAACCTTAAATTTGGGACAGTTTGATGGGCAGCAGAGTGTCAACCTTAAATTTGGGTCACTTTGATGGGCAGCAGCGTGTCACCCGTAACTTTTCTTAATGCCAGCTTGGCAGCAGCGTGTGAACTTTAAATTTGGGACATTTTGATGAGCAGCAGCATGTCAACCTTAAATTTGGGTCAGTTTGATGGGCAGCAGCGTGTCAACTTTAAATTTGGGACAGTTTGATGGGCAGCAGAGTGTCAACCTTAAATTTGGGTCACTTTGATGGGCAGCAGCGTGTCAACCTTAAATTTGGGACAGTTTGATGAGCAGAAGCGTGTCACTCGTAATTTTTTTTAACGTCAGCTCGGCAGCAGCGTATCAACCTTAAATTTGGGACAGTTTGATGGCAGAAGCGTGTCAACCTTAAATTTGGGACAGTTTGATGAGCAACAGCATGTCACCCATAATTTTTTTTTAACGTCAGCTCGGCAGCAGCGCGTCAACTTTAAATTTGGGACAGTTTGATGGGCAGCACTGTGTCAACCTTGAATTTGGGACAGTTTGATGAGCAGCAGTGTGTTAACCGTAAATTTTTTGGACGTTCTGCTTGGCAGCAGCTTGTCAACCTTAAATTTGGGACAGTTTGATGGGCATCAGCATGTCAACCTTAATTTTTAAGACGGTCAACTCAGCAGCAGCATGTCACCCATAATTTTTAACACAGTCAGCTCAGCAGCAGCACGTCACCACTATTGTTTTTGCGTGTCAGCAGCAGGCCATCAATCATAATTTTTCAAGGGTGTGTCTGATGCACTCCTTTATGTGTAATAAAGGGGGTATTGGAGTGCCTGTTCCTTGTAATTTTTGGCAGCCCTTTCCCTTAGTGCATAGGCTTTATGAGTGTCGGAGTCCCACAATTATACCACAATGTGAATGAGGCCTTCCTTTATATGATATACCGGTTGTATGGGAGTGCCTCATCCGTGTAACTTTTGGCAGCACTTGCGCTTAACGTACAAGTAAATCTATGTTTCCTAACAATATTTCCTGTAAAATCGATGTTATCTTGGGTTTTGGGGGGGTATTTTTGTAATTCCGTAAAAGTGGCGTAATAGTCGGCCATCATCGTTAATAGCAGCGACTTCGATGTCCAACATGCATCCAGACATCCTCCCCATGCTGTTCCCTAACCATTTCTGTGGTGTTTCCACCATTTTCTGACGTTTCCCTATGGACCAGATACCCTCCCCTCTGCAGAGCAGGGGGTGCCTGGTCTTCTCCCATTGACTTCCATTATACTCGGGTGCTCGAGCACCAACTAGTGTTCGGCCAGAGCACCCGAGCACCCGAACATCGGTGTGCTCGATCATCACTAGTATCTAGACAAGCTGTGGCATTAGTAATCGCTAGTCCAAATTTTTGAGGAGAGGATCTCTGCATGTAATATGGCCTTCTTCTCTTGTGAGCAGTTGATTTCCAAGATGGAATGTTTCCTCAGATCAGCAGATTAAAGTGCTTTTTTTAGACAATGTGCATTTGGTAAAACACTCTTTTTGCTAAAATCAGGTAGTTAAGGGCCATATTACTTGTTAATATGCCTGCTTGTTAGAAGAGTGTGTAATAGCAGAGTTCTCCTCCACAGCATGGAGAGGATTGATTGTTATTCCATTTCTTCCATGCTGTCTAGTTATTTGCTGTCAGGAGATTGCGGGGAGAAACAGAGCATTGCACCCTGTTACTAAGAATGCGGTCGTGTCACCAGGGTCGTGGTTTAGCAGCATGTCTCTCCTGACGAGGCCATGCCAAGGCTGAGGATCAAACTGCTGGAGCCTGGACATGTAAGTTTATTAAAGGCATATCAGCCAAAAACAGCAACTCTGACATAGTTTTTTCTTTTTTAAGACATTCAACATGCAGGATAAACTACAGTATATGATTATTGTATAGTTCAAAATGTTATAGATGCGGCGATACCAAATGCATATATGGAGGGGAGTTTATATTTTTTCCATTTTAAACGTTTTCAGAGAAAAATGTGGATTTTTTTTTCCTTTGGGATTTTTTAAATGAAACTTTGTTAGCTCACAATGAGACTTTGACTTGGAGTAATTTGAATGCTGACATAATACACTGGACTATTCTGAAACCGCTATTGATTGCAGCATCTAAGGGGTTAAACGGTCGGGATCAGAGGTTTCTCTTATCCTTGTGGTTCTTGTACTTGTCCAGTTGTCACTAGAATGCCAGAAACCTACTCCACTGGGCACAGGGCACCCATGTCCGGCTAGACCTGTACCTTTGTAAAAAGGCATATGTGCATTTTTAAAACCTATTAATGACTGCTGTAAAAACACTTATGGGCAGTCACCAACAGGTTATGTGTTCTGCATCAGAGTTATCTCTAATCCTAGTCTTTGCAGGCAATTGTCAGCTATATAACACAGCGGACATCTGATGCATATGTCCAGCAACTGGGACCGCAGGGGCAGTGTGTGAGTGTGGTGGCCTAATGGGTGTAGTAGTTGGTACTAATGTTTCTGCAGCTCCTTGGGCCTATGTGCAGTCAGTGGAAGGATAACACAAATTACTTCAGGGCACACTTTGGTGTTGAGGGATCTCCTGCCGGATGGTAGTTGAGGTGCCCTTGGTGGTCTGGGTTTAAAGTGCAGGGAAGACAGGGTCCCTGAAGTTCATAACGGCAGCACCATTAGGTGCAAGTAGGTGATAAGTTTGCACAATAAAAAGACAAGTTTTCTTTAAAAATTCCCAGCACTTTACTGAAGCTGATCCACAGGTCATCAATGCACCAAAAGTAATTTACAGAAAGGCAGCTTCTACAGTGGCTCAGGTTAGTTCACAAAAGTTGCATAAGGGGTTGTTTTCCTCTACAGCAATCAATCTTCCTCTCTTGTTTCTTCAGGCTGGAGGGATGTACTATCTCTGCATTACTGTATAGTCATATACTTCTGTTTACAATATCTTTGGTATCCTCTCTAGGAATACTATCTCCTGACAGGTGGTTTTTTAGTCTTTGGTTATGGTGGGCAGCTGGTAGCTTGGAATCTCTCCACCAAATGCAGTGGAGGCTAAATAAATGACAATTGCCTTCCTTTGCCAATATGCTCACTATCTCTCTGGGTTGCCTTGATCTTCTGTAATCTTTCCCTTCTAGAGGCTGGTGCATGGAACTATATCTGGAGTCTAGATAACTATCCACAGTGGCTTCTAAGGTGTTGCTTTTTCCTCAAGCAACACACAATACACTGCTCTGCACTGACTTCCTCTTAGAGAAAGCGGTGGAGTCAAACCTGGGAGGTTTGTTCGAACCTCCCTCTCCCCTATACAACTTTGTGGGAACCCAGACACAAGCATATTTTCATGAAACACAATTACAGTGTCTAGCAGTGTGTTTCAGGACACTGCATATGGAGCATGCTCAGTTCCTGATCCCTCTCCATAATCCTCTGACACCATTATGTTGTAAATGTGCTGAAAACGCTGCCAAGGTGTTAAACTATAATTGTGTTCTTTCTCTATAATATAAGTTTATGCAAATATAAAACCACCATATTTTTCCCTACTGAAGCAACCCTACAATTGTCTTTCCAATGTAATTCATGAGGAAAAAAAACGATGTGAACTGTTAAATAAATCAGAGGCACGTGAGGCTGCATTGCAGTCACTATAGACCTGTATTTTAACTGTGTAAATGAGTCTATCTACTGAGCTTAAATTACATTTCATGTTTCTATACATCTTGGTCCTCCAGAAGTGTAAGCAGATTTGTTTAAGAACGTTTTAATTACATCACATTCTGCAAATGAATTTCATGCTCATCACTGGTGAAACATTTCATTTTAGTACATTATGTGCTGCCTGGAACGTAAGACATGCAAATAACCTACTGGCATTTGCAATTAATGAGAAATGGTTCCAAATATAAACTGATTTTTTTTAAATAGCAATGTTTAATAAGCATTTTCACTAATTGCTGTTAATTTTTTACTTTTTCAGAAAAATGTTATTTTTACAATTTGGTCAGCTTCCAGCTTTCATCATTAGTGCCAACATCCCAGGGACATTGTGAACAAAATAATAAGCTGACAATAGAAATCAATGAAAGAACAATTAACTGTAACAAAAGCCAAACTGCAATCACTTGACACAGTTATGTCAATGCTTAGCAAAGCAGCCATTCAACACCGTTCAGCTTCACTACTCTCCAATAGGCAAAGAGATAACAAAATGGAGCCCCACATAACTATGGATTCTTATGTTGTTTAAAGTGTTTAATACACTAAGACATTTTATACAAAAGGGCCACAAAAACCAGAGAAGATAAAAAAGTGCAATTTGGGTCTTCCAAGTCTTTAGGTTTGATCACTGATATCAACCATGTTTTGGTACAGCCAGGGCTACTGTAAAATTCCTGGTAATTTCCTTTTCCAGCTCGGTAAATGTATAGTAGTTATCAAAGGCATAACCACTTTTCAATTATTGGAAATCTGATTTTAAAGTCCAGAAAATTAAGGGCTTATGCATATAACCATGGTTTTGGTTCGTATCTGATCTGCATTTTTTTATGGATCAGATGGGTCCACATTCATCTCAATGGGACCACAAAAAATGTGGACAGCACACCTGTGTGGTGTCTATATCTGTAAGTCTGTTCCGCAGCCCCGCAAAAAAAAAAAAATAAATAAAATAGAACATGTCCTATTATCGTCCATTTTACGGACAAGGCTAGGTGATTTATGAAAGATTAAAAAGATGGCGCCAAGATCTTGGTTAGTATCCGTGTTTTGCAGATCCACAATTTGCAGATAGCAAAATTAGATAAAGCCATGTGCATGAGCCCTAACTTTCAAATGCTTGTTTGGCTAGTAAGTATTCCCAAAAAACCGTAATACACTGTCAAGCATGCATGTATTCTGAATGGGGAGAGTAGTGTAAATTGCTACAAGAAACCCCTGGTGGTAACTTCTCTCCCATGAGAACAAAAGAATTGGCTCTTGAAATCCAACAGCTTGATCGATATTCCCCCCAGATATCTGCAGATAAGGTAAACGTCTACCGCTTCTGCCAAATTAGGCAGGTTTGAGGGACAATAGTCTAATATGTTTGGGACCTCCTTTATTTTGGTTAATGGATGACTACAGGCTTGAAAGCCAGCTTTTGTTCCCAGACCATGCAAAACAGTCTGTCATGAAATTAAAAGTAATAAAATGGGGTTGCCTGAGTGTTTAATACTGACCTATACTCAGGGTAGTCTAGAAATGTTTAAGGAACAGCAGCACCCTGAACCTTCAATTGAGTAAGATCAACTCTTAGTAACAGGGTACCTGAAAAATCTGTAAGGAATCTTCGTGCATGCAGCATTGGGTCCTAGAACTCATCCACTTCAAGCAAGAATAACTTGCTTACCAACAACAATGTTACATAAGATTCCTAAAAGCGTTGTCGATTATTTACTAATCGTGTAATGTTTCTGCTGTTTTGTACTGACGTTCTTTAGGCGTTGGGGCTCCTGGTGGCTGGTGTCCCCATCATATCTTGGCTTTATGTCTCTTGGAGGTTCGTACTTTGTGTTCAATAACCCATTGTTTTTATATTTGTCCACACTTTTGTTGCAGATTATTGGGTCAGGGGCTCAAGTGGTCTTGTTAATATCTCACAATTTATATTTAATTGTCATTTGCCTAATCGGTCTGGGTACTATTACATGTCTCATCCACCAGATGACACTTTATTTTTCGTTCTCTGTAGATTTATTTTTAATAATATGAACTGTATGTAGTTGTTTTTAATGGAATTTGTGGTAATTTATTGTTCTGCTACTTGGTATTTATATGTTTCTGTGCATAGAGTTGACTATCTAGGGGTTTCTTAAAGGGATTTTCTAAGGGCCCCCCTCATTGAATATACTTATGCTAGAGAGGCTCATCCTCATCCCTGCCTGCCATTGGCTGCTCCCAGGGGTGTAGCTGCAGGCTCATGGGCCCTGGTGCAAGAGTTCAGCTTGGGCCCCTGTACCTCAGTGCTTTGTGGCCAGGGGCAGAGAAGCACATAGCCTTCCTGCTGCCTGAGGCAAAAGTTGAAACTGCACTCCATCCCCACCATGCCAAATTCTTGACCTAACCCCTTCCCTCCAGCCAGAGATGTAACTTGACCAGCATGCACTTTCTATAATACCAGTGTCTTCTTATGTGGCACAAGGGTCTTTGGGCCCCCTCAGGCTCCTGGGCCCGGTAGCGACTGCTACCTCTGCACCCCCTATAGCTACGCCCCTGGCTGCTCCCCCCGACACCGGATTGTTTCATCCGTGCACAGGGAGAAGAAGCAGCGGGTAAGTATACTCAATCTGGGGGCCCGGCGTATTGGGGGACATTTTTATACTCTCGGATAATCCCTTTAACTGATACTATAATTATATTAAATTACGAAAGGTAAGGGAATTTGCATTTTAGCCCTTGTTTTTCCATTTTCTGCAACATAAAAGTAGAAAATTAAAAGATACTGGTTCTGTCTATTACCACATCAAAGCCCTTTAAAAGAAGAATAAATATTTGGTCAACATATAAAATAAAAATATTCTATAGACTATGGAATTCCAAAAGGTGACAATTTGCAGTGGACATTCAACCACCAAAAGACCTTGATCCTGGTTTAGGTTTAAGAACATTGAATGTGTGCAGGTTTAATAGAATGGCAGATTCCAGAAAATGACCTAATGTATGCATTGAATATTTAGTTACTTTATCGTCAAGGGACACATTAAACTAATGACTGGTTCTTTGCTTCAATAAAGTTCTGTATATATCACTGTCTTTCCAATAATCAACTTTTGTAAATACTTTCTCATTAACAAGCTATCTCATGGGGCACCTTTACCTGTAACATATGCATTAACAAGATTATCCTTAACACTATAGCAGTGTTTAAGGTTTACCTTTATGACCTATAAAGAAGACTGGGTAACTTTTCTGTTGCCAGGAGTTTTGGAATGTGTTGTAATTCTGGCAGTCATTACAATTTGTTACACTTTTGATATGTGGAAATCCTAAATTTGTAAATTCCGTAAAGCCAGAGAGCAGTTGAACCTAGAACGTTTGGATCTGTATTAAGGCCAGCGGAGCAATGGATGACACATGTGACTATGGATCAGAAGATTCTAGGTTCGACTCACGACTGTAAACTATCCCTCCATACTTTATACTCATATGTGCTGTGTTAAATAAAGAAAGATAGGGTGTGCCACATGTGCAATATCAGCAGATAAATATCAGTAAGGGGTTAAATACAATAGTATGTGCTTACCCCTTATAGTTGTGAACAGCCACAACTACGATTGAAGGCTTCGCTGGTTATTGTTATACCGACCAGCAGAACGGATGGTGGTTTCTTCACTGCAGCCGCGATCCTCATGTACACGCCGGACTTAAGCGTTGGGTGTCAGCAGGGATAGTAGAAGAAGTAGTAGAGATCACATCACTTTAGATGGCGCTGTGCAAAGACTTCTCAACACCACAGTATAAGATGTAGAGGTAGTAGTTTATTATAATGTCTACGCGTTTGGGGGATTAAGCACCCTTCGTCAGGACAATACCAATAGATGGATTGTTAGTGGGGGAAAGAGGCTCGGCTCTGCTGGGGAAGAAGCAAGCAGAGTTTGGGTGGTGTATGTGTGTGTGGGGGGCTGGGGGGTTGTCACACTGTTCTGTATATAAGGCTTTTCATATAGAGGACAGTGTGCTCCCTCCCTCCTCCCATGAACTCTGCTTGCTGTTCAAACTCATATAGAGGACAGTGTGGCTGTCCAAAGGGCTGTCTTCCCTCACCATGAACTGTAGGGGTGGGGGGGCCTAGTGCACACTGAGTATCAGTAGCAAAATGACTTCAGATGTGGGGGATGGGTTATGTCAGGCTTTAGCACAGTGGGCACAGGCAGGATGAGCGATGTGTATGTGGGTCCCTGCACTCGCACAGCTGTGCTCTCATATTTATGGCGCCCTGTGCCCACTCTGCTAAAGCCTGACATAGCCCATCTGTGCCAGGCTTTACCAAAGCAGACAGGCAGGAGCAGTGATGTGTGCTGTACATCACTCGCTGCAGCCTCAGTGAGATCCTTACTCCCATACACCACTGTCATGTCAACGGTGTATGACAGTATCCTGCTATGGGGCCCAATGATTTCTATGTATGCCCCTGGTGAAGAACCATGCAGCTAATTAGCCCACAGCTGCCTTTCATTCAATAATGAAGACCGCACTGTATAGTCCATCTTAAGTGTTAATGGCTGTGCGGCACCTTTAAACAGAGGCTGTTGCTGCCATGGGGTTTGGCTAGTTAGATGGGGGAACAGTATGCAGATTATTGCTGTTCTTGCCTGCAAACTCCTGCAGGTTATTTGACATTAAACACTGAATAATAATCAGCTCTGGTGTAACCACTTCTCCAACTCCAGCGCTCTCTTGCCCTACAGGTGGGAGCCCTTCTTCTGACATCTGCTTTTCCTCCTTTTCCATATCATCTAATATTGATGAGACTATATCATCAGGAGTATCCAGCTCTTCCTCTCTCTGCATCTTTCTAGGACATGGAGACTTTGAAGGATGATTTAATCTCCATGTCCTAGGGTGGTCATCATTAAGACCTGGCCCCCCAAGGGGTGCAGACTGGATAGTATTGGCTGGCACGCTAGCAATGGAATCGATAATCCTCATACACATTCATTGTTTCTGGGCACATGTACTATTTAGATTTCATGATATGTGGTCCAGAAATTATTTAATGTGTTGCATAAACGACTACAGATGTGTCCACACTTAATGTGTCCACACTTAACTGATCACTTATCTCAACATGTCCTGAGATGTGTGTCACGAAGTGACGTTATAACTAAATTGGATAAATTGTAATACAACTTTCATACACCAGGTGGCGCATTGTTTTACTAGCTAATAGCTGAATTTAAGATATTCACTTCTTACATTTAACCTAAATAGCAAAATATATTGTATTCATTAACCCCTTCCCGACCGGCGCCGTACATGTACGGCGCTCGGGCGGTGCGGGGACATGACGCCCGCTCGCGGGTGCGGCGGGCGTCATGGCCGGCAAGTCTCTGCTGTTTCTAACAGCAGAGACTTGCCGCTTCTTACCTCCGTCTGCGGAGACTTCCTGGGCCTTCTGATACCGTGATCACACGTGATCACGGCATCAGGATGCGCCTGAACCCGGAAGCCTACGCTTCCGGGTGGTGTACAGACGCCCCGATTGGCCAATCGGGGTGTCTGTACACCATATGAAAACTATAATCCTCGCTGGTGGGGATTACAGTTTTCAAACTGCAATTCTTATTCTGGCCACTAGATGGCAGGCCAGGATAAGAAATGAGCAATTCATGGATTTAACTGCATCTAGTAAATCCATGATTGCTCATAAAGAAAAACAAAACAAAACACAATATATGAGCTCATATTTGAGCTTTAAAATAATCACCAAAAAAATTAAAAAAAATGTTAAAAAATATATACAAAATAAAAAAGATATAAAAGTTCAAATCACCCCCCTTTTTATAAATACCTAAATAACCATAAATATAGACATCATGGGTATCACCGTGACCGAAAACGCCCGTACTTTTAAAATATAAAAAAAAAATTCCAATACGGCGAATTGTGTGGCGGAAAAAAGCGTCCAAATGGCGATTCGCTGTTTTTTGTCGCTTTTTTTTTCTAAAATAAATTAAATAAAAAGTGATCAAAAAGTCATACACACCCCAGAATGGTATCAATAAAAACTTCAGACCGCCCCACAAAAAATGAGCCCCCATAAAGCTCTGTACACATAAATACCAAAAAGTTATAGGGGTCAAAATATGACAAGGAAAAAAAAAAAGGGCAACTTTCTAATTATTTTATCACCATTAGAGATGAGCGAGCACTAAAATGCTCGGGTGCTCGTTATTCGAGTCGAACTTTTCCCGATGCTCGAGTGCTCGTTTCGAATAACGAACCCCATTGAAGTCAATGGGAGACTCGAGCATTTTTGCGGTGGACCAAGGCTCTGCCTAGGGAAGGCTGGGTGAAAACCTGGAAACCTCAGAAAATGATGGAAACACCACGGAAATGGACAGGAAACAGCAGGGGCAGCATGCATGGATGCCTCTGAGGCTGCTTAATCCCACCATTACCCCAAATCCTCAGGCAACAGCCTGGTGGTTACCCTCATGGCAATTGTGCTCACCAAGACCAAGAAAGGCGAGGCAAATACCCATCACATGTTAGGGAAGCACCCAACTAGGTGCAACGAAGGTCCATCACCGCCTGCAGGTGACACCACTGCTCATGCTGGCACTGCAGCTAAAATCAAGTTTAGTATCTGTTCTTATCAGTTGCTGTGCCTGCTGGTATAGTGGTGAGCATAGCTGCTTCCCAAGCAGTTGATCTGGGTTCGATTCCTGTCTATTGCAGGAGGCAATTCAGAATCAGTATAATATCTAATACGTCCCCCTACCTGGGAAGATTGTTTGGAGAGAGGACATGTAGGTGGGGGGGAAGGAGGTTTCGCTGGAAGAGCCAGAGGAGTGCCCCCTGGGCTAGTGTGTGTGGTGGTGACAACAGCCAGATGGATTTGGGAAAGCTGTTGCTTTAACCCGTATGGTATCAATTCTTCTCAGTTTAATACCGTATACGTCCCCTATCCGGGTAAATTGTTTGTAGAGTGGGCCTGTAGGTGGGTGGCAGGCTGGGGCAAGGAGGTTTCGCTGGAAGAGCCAGAGGAGTGCCCCCTGGGCTAGCGTGTGTGGGGGTGACAACAGCCGGGTGTAGTCAGAATGACGACGCAGGACCCCAACTTAAAAATTTAGCATCAACCGGTACAATTGTCAATTATGAGCTACATCAAGTGTAGCATGACTTTTAAATGGATATTGCATATGGTCACGTACTCCCTGGAACCCCATAGTCACCCCTTCCCTGATGTGCTAGCCCAGAACATTCTCTGCCCCAATTCGCAAGACCTTTTGCTGTTTCCGTGTGCTGACAGTGGGGATTTACCAGTGTTGTCTGAGGAGGTGGTGGACAATGGCGAGACACAGGTGTCGGGGGGTGAAGTAGTTGTATGGGAAGCAAGTTACAGTGGGGACTCCTTGGGGGGGAATTTCTCAGGATGGGACAGATTCAACTTGGGTGGATCAGGCACAGGAACAGATGAATTTTTTGGGGGGTTTATTTAACTTTTATTTAGCAAAAATAACCACAGAGATATTTATTCGTTATCTTCTCTGCGCAGTCTGGCTTCGGGGTTCGTCACTTTGATGGCGAGCTGTGCCGCTCTCTCCACAATGGTCTGTAGGTTCTTAGATGGAGACTTTGTCGGCGATTTCAGTACAGAAGGACTTGTTGCTCATCAACAGAACCACGACCTCCTTGACATTGTGGACAAGGAATTTGCGGGTGGACCAGGAATTTGCGGAACCCTGTGGGCAGCATGTGTTTGGTCTTCTACTTGCTACCGTATCCAATGTTGGGCAATATAGATTCGCAAGTAATATTATTTTTCACACCTATCCCAAAAATAAAAATGTATGCAGTTTGCGCAAATAAAACTGGAAACTGGAATTGGAGAGAGGGCCTGTAGGTGGACCTCCGGAAAAATTGTTTGGAGAGAGGGCCTGTAGGTGGACCTCCGGAAAAATTGTTTGGAGAGAGGGCCTGTAGGTGGAACTCCGGAAAAATTGTTTGGAGAGAGGGCCTGTAGGTGGAACTCCGGAAAAATTGTTTGGAGAGAGGGCCTGTAGGTGGACCTCCGGAAAAATTGTTTGGACAGAGGGCCTGTAGGTGGACCTCCGGAAAAATTGTTTGGACAGAGGGCCTGTAGGTGGAACTCCGGAAAAATTGTTTGGAGAGAGGGCCTATAGGTGGACCTCTGGAAAAATTGCTTGGTTAAAGGGCCTGAAGGGGGCCCTCCTTGCTACCGTATCCAATGTTGGGCAATATAGATTCGCAAGTAATATTATTTTTCACACCTATCCCAAAAATAAAAATGTATGCAGTTTGCGCAAATAAAACTGGAAACTGGAATTGGAGAGAGGGCCTGTAGGTGGACCTCTGGAAAAATTGTTTGGAGAGAGGGCCTGTAGGTGGACCTCCGGAAAAATTGTTTGGAGAGAGGGCCTGTAGGTGGAACTCCGGAAAAATTGTTTGGACAGAGGGCCTGTAGGTGGACCTCTGGAAAAATTGCTTGGTTAAAGGGCCTGAAGGGGGCCCTCCTGAAAAATTGTGCTAAAAGAGTGCCAGTTGGACCTCTAAAAAATGGCGTTTTTTGGGTCAGCGTTAGGCAAAGACGATATGGAGGAGGAGGAGTAGAGAAGAGGAATCGGATACATAAGTTATTTAAATCTTTAGCTGCTTTCCCCTGGAGGAGATTTAAATTCCGGTGAAATCCAGGCTTTGTTCATTTTAATAAGCGTCAGCCTGTCAGCGCTGTCAGTTGATAGGCGTGTACGCTTATCGGTGATGACGCCACCAGCTGCACTGAATACCTGCTCTGACAGCACGCTAGCGGCAGGGCAGGCCAGCACCTCCAAGGCGTACAGCGCCAGTTCAGGCCACGTGTCCAGCTTTGAGACCCAGTAGTTGTATGGAGCAGAGTGATCGCTACGGACGTTGGTATGGTCAGCTAGGTACTCCCTCACCATCTTTCTGTACAGCTCCCCCCTACTCTGCCTAGACTGGGGACAGGTAACAGTGTCTTGCTGGGGTGACATAAAAGTGGCAAAGGCCTTGGAGAGCGTTCCCCTGCCTGTGTTGGTTAAGCTGCCTGCTCGCCTCCTCTCCCCCGCTACTTGGCTCACAGAACTATGCCCTTTGCCGCTAGTGGCGTCAGATGGGAAGAATTGTTTCAGCTTGTGCACCAGGGCCTGTTGATATCTATTCACTCTCATACTCCTTTCCTCTGCAGGGATGAGAGTGGAAAGGTTCTGCTTGTACCGTGGGTCCAGGAGAGTGAACACCCAGTAATCGGGGTTTGAAAAGATTCTTCTAACGCGAGGGTCACGGGATAGGAAGCCTAACATGAAGTCTGCCATGTGCGCCAGAGTCCCAACACGTAAGAATTCCCTCTCCTCACTGGCCTGACTCTCCATTTCCTCCTCCTCCTCCTCCTCCTCCTCCAAGTCCTCCTCTTCAGCCCATACACGCTCAAGAGTTAAGGACTGAGCACTGGTACCCTCTACTGTCTCGCCGACATTCTCCTCCTCTTCCTCCTCATCCTCATCCCCCTCCTCCGATACGTGCTGAGAAACAGAACGGAAGGTGCTCTGGCTATCAAGCGACGTATCTTCCTCCATTGTCTCTTGTGACAAGCGCAAAGCATCCGACTTGATGCTGAGCAGTGAGTTTTTCAACAGGCAAAGCAGCGGGATGGTGAGGCTGATAATGGCGGCATCGCCGCTGACCATCAGTGTTTACTCCTCAAAGTTGCTCAACACCTGGCAGATATCAGACATCCACGTCCACTCCTCATTGTAGACTTGAGGAATCTGAGAGACCTGACTACCAGTTCTGGTGGAAGATGACATCTGGCAGTCTACAATCGCTCTGCGCTGCTGGTAAACTCTGGATAACATGTTTAATGTGGAATTCCATTGGGTGGGCACGTCGCACAACAGTCGGTGAGCGGGCAGTTGTAGGCGGCGCTGCGCTGCCCTGAGAGTGGCAGCATCTGTGGTCGACTTGCGGAAATGCGCACAGATGCGGCGCACCTTGGTGAGCAAATCAGACAGATTGGGGTATGTCTTGAGGAACCGCTGGAACTATGAGATTGAACACGTGGGCCAGGCATGGCACATGTGTCAGTCTGCCGAGTTTGCAGAGCCGCCACCAGGTTACGCCCGTTGTCACACACAACCATGCCTGGCTTAAGGTTCAGCGGTGCCAGCCACAGATCCGGTCTGCGCCGTGATGCCCTGTAACAGCTCTTGGGCGGTGTGCCTTTTGTCACCTAAGCTCAGCAGTCCTGAGCACCGCCTGCTGGCGCTTACCCACGGCACTGCTGCTGCGCCTAGAGCTTACCGACTGAAGGCGCCGTGGCCCACGGATGGTAATTCGGTGGAGGAGGAGGAGGGTCGGAGGAGGCCATAGTAGGTTCTGAGAGACCGTGACCGAGGTAGGCCCGCAATCCTCGGTGTGGGCAGTACATGAGCGGCCCCCAGGGTCATTCTCGGTCCCAGCCTCCACCCAAGTTAACCCAATGTGCCGTCAGTGAGATATAGTGTCCCTTCCCGGCAGCACTTGTCCACGTGTCCGTGTAAGGTGAACCTTCTCAGAAACAGCGTTGGTCAGGGCACGGATGATGTTCTCCGACACGTGCTGGTGTAGGGCTGGGACGGCACATCGGGAAAAATAGTGGCGGCTGGGACCGGAATACCGAGGGGCAGCCACCGCCATGAGATTGCGAAAGGCCTCGGTCTCTACCAGCCTATAGGGCAGCATCTCCAGGCTAAGCAATTTGGAGATGTGGACGTTGAGGGCTTGGGCATGTGGGTGGGTGGAACTGTATTTCCTCTTGCGCTCCAGCGTCTGCTGTAAAGACAGCTGAACGCTGCGCTGGGACACATTGGTGGACACTGTGGAGGATCGTGGAGGCGAAGGTGTGGTTTTCCGGCGGGAGGCGCTCGTGCCGGGGTCCTGGGCAGGGGGTTGACTAGCAGAGGCAGCGAGTGACGCAGGGGGTTGACTAGCAGAGGCAGCGAGTGACACAGGGGAAGGAGCAGTGGTGTGACCCGCAGGAGGTGGTGAACGGCCTTGGTTCCATTGAGTGGGGTGTTTAGCACTCATATGCCTGCGCATGCTGGTGGTGGTTAGGCTAGTAGTGGTGGCACCCCTGCTGATCCTGGTGTGGCACAGGTTGCACACCACAGTCCGTCGGTCATCCTCACTTTCTTTAAAGAACCTCCAGACTTGCGAACATCTAGGCCTCGCCACGGGAGCTTCACTACGTGAAACAGTTGCTGCTGATGCACCAGCTCTGGCCCTGCTTCTCCCTCTGGCCACACCACTGCCTCTTACAACCTGTTCTGGTGCAGCACTCGCCTCCGCCTCAGAAGCACTGTCTTCACTCGGCATATCAACCCAGCTTGGGTCAGTCACCTCGTCATCCTCCGATTCCTCAGTCTGCTCCCCCCTCGGAATTCCTCCCCTAACAACAACTTCACCACTGTCTGACAACCGTGTCTCCTCATCGTCCGACACCTCTTTACAAACTTCTTCCACTAACTCAACATTGTCATCATCATCATCACCCACAGACTGCGACAGTTGGAAAACTTGGGCATCGGGAACGAGGTCAGCAGCAACCTGAGAAGTGGTTTGTGACTCTGGGAAGGGTCCAGAAAACAGTTCCTGAGAGTATGCCGGATCGCATTCCAAATTTTCCTGGGAGGGGGCAGACTGGGGGGAAGGAGGTTGAGGTGGAGGAGCCAGAGGAGTGCTCCCTTGGGTAACGTGGGTGGACTGCGTGGAAGACTGACTGGTGGACAAATTACTTGAAGCATTGTCCGCAATCCACGAGATCAGCTGTTCGCACTGTTGTGGTTTCAACAGTCCTCTACCACGTGTCCCTGTAAGTTGAGACATGAAGCTAGGGAGTGTAACTCTGCGGCGTTCCACTGCTCCCTCATCAGCAGGTACTGTCTCACCCTGCCCAGGACCACGGCCTCTGCCCCCTGCAGTAATTGAATGCCCACGCCCACGCCCTCGTCCTCGACCCTTAGCCCTGGGGTTCAACATTTTTGTATATAAGTGTATGATATAAAAAAAAAAATTAAACGGGCCTGGTGTACAGTAAGTGACGTACAAAAGTGTCACCTGGACAGAAGTGTGCTGAACTGTGACACACAGAAAGGTTACACACAGCTGAGTAAAATGGATTTGTATCACTGAGCTAAAACAACTGAAATAATATTTTTTTTTTTTTATATTTTGTTTTTTTGGGAACGTGACGTGCAGGAAATATGGTAGAACTGACTGACACCCTGTTAACGGTGGCTATTTAGTCTGCGACCCAGACAAATGTCGCACAGAGAATTTTCTGGATCAAGCGGTAGATGATATTGGTAGCAAATGACTTGGTTGTATTGTGTGACGTACAGAAAGTGTCACCTGACAGTATATATGGATTGGAGTGAGTCAGTGCTGAACTGTGACACACAGAATGGTTCCACAGTGCTGTGTGCAATGGATTTGTATCACTGAGATAGAACAAAAAAAAAAAACAGGGTTAGATATGGCGATAGCTGCACTACTAGTGCCAGCCAGCCAGTGACAAAAAAAAAAAAAATGTCTTCTAGCCCTTAGAAGGGCTGTTGGGTTCTTTGTGGGTGATCCTGCCTAACAGAGAACTAAATGCAGGCCCTAACACTGTCCCTGAAAGGCAGCAGCTCTATCCCTAACGACATCCAGACGGGCATCTGAGCCGAGCACCGCGGCCAGTCGGTAGTATATTCCAGGGTCACCTGATCAGGCCAGCCAACCCTGCTATCGACATGTAAGGGCCCCACGTGATGCTGGGTGTATAGAGTCTCTGGCTTGTGATTGGCTGTGTTTTTAGGCGCCAAAAAAAGCACGATGCGGAAGTTGCCATTTCCTCGAGTTTGGCGAGATACTCGTCCG
>ONZH01013991.1:0-16225 GCA_900303285.1 Rhinella marina | reverse complement strand
GTCGGGAAGTCACTTCCCGCAGCGCCGTACATGTACGGCGCTGGTCGGGAAGGGGTTAAATAAGTGAAGTGCTTTTATAGGAGTCAATATAAATACAGTGCCCTGCGAAAGTATTCGCCCCCTGGAACTTTTCAACCTTTTGCCACATTTCAGGCTTCAAACAAAAAGATAGAACATTTTACATTTTTGGTGAAGAATCAACAACAAGTGGTCACAATTGTGAAGTGGAACGAAATTTATTGGATCATTTAAACTTTTTTTGTAATAATAAAACTGAAAAGTTGTTCGTGCAGAATTATTCGTCCCATTTCCTTTCACTCCAGAAGTTGATCTCTGATCTCTGAATGATCCAATGTTGTCCTAAATGACTGATGAAGATACATAGAATCCACCTGTGTGTAATCAAGTCTCTGTATAAATGCACCTGCTCTGTGATAGTCTCAGGGTTCTGCATCATGAAGACCAAGGAACACACCAGGCAGGTCCCTGATACTGTTGTGGAGAAGTTTAAAGCCGGATTTGGAGACCAAAAGATTTCCCAAGCTTTAAACATCCCAAGGAGCCCTGTGCAAGCGTCATATTGAAATGGAAGGAGTATCAGACCACTGCAAGTCTACCAAGACCCGGCCGTCCCCTCTAAACAAGGAGAAGACTGATCAGAGATGGAGCAAGAGGCCCATGATCACTCTGGATGAACTGCAGAGATCTACAGCTGAGGTGGGAGAGTCTGTCCACAGGACAACAATCAGTCCAACACTTCACAAATCTGCCCTTTATGGAAGAGCAGCAAGAAAAAAGACATTTGAATGAAATCTCTCTCTCTCTCTCTCTCTCTCTAGATTCATCAAACTGGTGTAAAGTAGAACTGGTTTAGTTGCCCCTAGCAACCAATCAGATTCCACCTTTCATTTTTCACAGCTTCTTTGGAAAAAGAAAGGTGGAATCTGATTGGTTGCTATGGGCAACTAAACCAGGTTTATGGTTTTTTTAAACTGTTTCCTGCTTTGCTATGTAGATGTGTAGCACAGTGATCACCTTTTGGTGTCAGCTATACAGCTGATACATTGCTGAAACTGAGAGAACTGGAACTAGCTCCAGTTCTGCCATTTTAACCCTTCAGATGGTGCATTTTGGACATTACGAACACAATGCACATAAAACATACAGAAGCTGTTTTTATTAGGTTAATGCAATTATTTGGGGGTGGTGGAGGGGCAATTCTGAGTTTCGCTATGGGGCCCCATGATTTCTATGCACGCCCCTGGCGACGCCTATCATCTGCGTGTCATACTGACTCACAGTACTGTTCCACTACCACAGTAGACTCCCTATGTGTGTTACTGCAAGGCACAGTTATGTACACCAAAATGCACACTCCCTGCAGCCATGAAATAGATGATTTGAACACACTTCACAAATTTATTCTGATCAAAATCCATTTTTTTGGGAAAATTTGGTGAAATATCCGAATCAAATTTTTGAAAATTTCGCTTATATCTAGTCACTGTGCCCGGCCAGCGTGCTAACGTGGTCAAACATTCCCACTTATGAGATTTAGCATGGCATAAGGAGTCAACATAGTGGCCCCGACACAGAGTGGTTAAAGAACTCCCGCAAAAAATGTTATTCTCTGACCTGTTAGAAAGGAGCATGATGTAATCTGTATCTTATCAGAGACTGTATTTGTGAGTTATCCCCTCTCTTCTAATTGTAGCTGGGTCATGTGACCAACTCCCTGACCTCCAACTGACCCAGGACAGGAAGCCAGTCACTTCTCTATTCATTCCTATGAGACTGAAAGTGAGGCTTCCATAGGAATGCACAGAGAATTAGACTTCCTGTCCACACATAAGATTCTGTGTCAGTTGGTGAGTCTGATTCCTGGTCACATGACACCGATGAGAAGCATCAGGGAGATATAACTCACAAATACAGACACTGGTAAGAAAATAACATTCACTACAGATTACATCATGTACATTTCTAGTAGGACCAGGAAGGGCGATGGGACACTTAGGCAGCGACCAACTGACTACATAGGATGTCTCGATAGTAGTTGAGTTTTTCCTCCCTCTCAGCAGGTGGAAAAAAAAGCCCCCATTTTGGACCAGAAGCGAGGATCTAACATGGTGGAGAGCCAGTAGTCATTCCTCTGCCGAATGGTGATATTGCAGCTGTCACTATATGAGCAACTTAGCGTGCATCTGGTTATTTGTGCAAGTGACTCAGAGGGACTCCCTGCCTCCATCTCCACTGCATACTGCCACTGTGTGTCGGGGTCATCTGCCTGGTCTTCCTCATCGCCCTGTAGCTCCTCCTGCTCCTCTCCTGTCACTTGAGCAGATAAACCACCCATTTCTGTATACATTGCTTGTTTGTGAATTTCCTCCTCTTAACAGAACCAAAGATTACTTATGTACATAATGTGTTCAACCTAAAATGTGTAGTATTAGATCACTTTTAGTAACCCCAATCAGTGCAGCAAGGTGTAATTGGTCCCTGCTCTCTGCCAATAGTGTGGATAAAGCCTCCCTATTATATCCCTACACTATCTCTAAGCTCTCCCTATACTGCTCAATAGCAAATTGGGCTTTGTGACAAATCAAATTGTTCCTGAAATTGGGATTTAATTCCACTTCGTCGACTTCGATTCCCGAACACTAGTCTGGAGTCCAAGAAAATAATTACATTCGAAGTTCAGATAAAGTCACTTTTGTCTAAACTCCGAATAGCAGCTTCCTAGTACCTGGATCCCATGTCACTTGTAGATGATCTCACAATGACAGGATGAAATTTCAGAAAACCTGATATATCAAAATTGATTTACAGACAAAGGCGGCCTTCCTCTTAAAAAATATCATTTTAAAATGGTTAATGAAACCAATGCAACAAAAAAAAAATTACGCAATTTAAAATGTAAAAATGTTAATCATTTTGGGCTAAAATTAAATTTTTCATTTGGCCCTTATTAAAAATATGGAGCCCTTCTGTTACAAAGGGTTAACTGTTAATTTAAAAAAAAAAGTTAATGAGACCAATACAAAAAATGATGCAATTTCAATATACTTGAAAATGTTTTCTGGTTTAAAAATCCCTATTTTAAATATCCCTTTGGGGCACTTGTATGGCCACCGAGTAGTGTTACTCCTACGCTCTGCTTCTATCTGTGTCTGCTAACCTAAGTGTCATTCTATGCATTTTATTCCAGGATTATACCTAATACTGGTATGCAACTGTTATACATGTAATGTGCCTGGTGTACCAGCAGGTGGCAGCAAACAAAGGCAGAGCTGTATAGTTACTCAGAATGGACATTTCCATGCCATTCTACCGTCCTCTGGTTCTCAGTGGAAAGAGGCAGCAGGTTCCTCACCGATAATGAGGACGGTGAGGAGTTTTTCGTCGGGAGAAGGTCGTGAAACGCCCTTACCTGCCCCAAGCCCAGTATAGCCTGTACTTGGGGGATAAAGTGGAGTACACCCCCATGGCTTCCCTGAATGGCCCCTTTGCAAGAGGAGTCACGCTTCTATCCAAGCCCCTGGTACCTGTGTCACCAGCCGAGGTCTGGCCGGAGGATCCAGCAGCCGTAGAACGCGTGCGCTGCCTCCAGGAAACAGCAGATGGCACCCTCAAGTTTCAAGAAAAGCCTCAGCCACAGCCGGGCCTACTGATTCCCGGCTTACCACCACCACCCTCCTTCCAGCTGGGTCAATTGACAACGTCCACATTTTCTTAACAGCCCACGGTGATCAGCTGCCGTGGAAGATGTCGTCAGCAGCAGCCAAGGGAGCCAGCGGCCCATTGTTGGGGATTGCGTTGCCTGAACCGCTGCAGCCAAAGAGCCTTACCCCTGCTGTCCCGGCAGAAGGTTCTGGTAAGGTGAAGCAGCAAGTCGCAGCATTGCTCACCAGCGTGACCACCCGGTCACTACCAGATCCCATCAGCAGAGGTCAGTGGAGCTCCACTACAGCAGCCAGCCTGGCTTACAGGAGGCCGGAGCGTCCTCTAATGTCCTTTAGCAGCAGCAGTGAGGAGGACCTCAAACACCTCCTGTAAGGAGCCTCAACAGCATGCTGACATAAAGAACAGATCAATATGGACCTATGGGAGCCACGACGTGGACTACTTCTGAAGGGTGAGAACTAGTTGGCCCTTGCATTTATGATGTTTTTGTTGCCCTGTTCGGTTCTCACCTAGATGGTCACGGATAGTAAGGACTCTCCCCATTCTGCATGCCTGCGCCATTTCCTTTTTTCCCCCTTCTCAGGTTATTTGGAAGCCCCCTTTTAAAAAAAGGGTTCTCATTAAAGTAATATATATTTGCTGCTATATTTTCTATTATCCATGGGGATTACAAATTACCTGTTTGGATTACAAATTATCCCACGTGGATTACAAGTGACTTTTTGGACTATTTGTTCCAGTGTTTTATGCCAAGCGTCAAAAGAAAGAGACTCAAACGTATATATCCGAGTTTATTATGCTTGTGAAATTTATTGCACTAAAATGTTTGCACTATGCTCTTATAATGTATTTGCACTGTTATTTGCAACAATGTTTTTATTTTTCAGCAACGTTCAAGCACTTTTAGCCCTTTTAGTGTTTATGGATGAGCCCCCGACAGGCTAGGGAGGGGGCTCAGAGACTGCTGATGCCCCCCCCCTCCCCTCCTGTCTGGGTCATGGCCGGGTTTTAGGGACCTGTCACCCCTATGTAGGCCTGGTTTTGGGTAGCAAGGGTTTAAGTGGCGCTGGTAGGGAAGGGCTGTCCCTCCTCCTTCTTTTCTCCTCCTTTTCCTCCCCCCCAGTTTTCCCACGGTGCGGTGGCCCCTCCCTGGGGGTATATATAGGGTTGCTGCCCCCCCCCCTTCCCCGCTCTTCCTCTTGGAATAGGAAGTGGGTTTGTCCCGCCTGCCCGCCCCTTTTTGGCTTTTTGCTCTGGGGTTTTTGTGTTTGTTTCGTTTCGTTTTCTGATGTTGTTTCTGTTGCAGATTATCCGGGGTGTTATGCGAAGTCTCAGCAGGCGGTAATTCTGAATTTGGAAGGCTAAGGCGGATGGCGGAGGTGCCCGCTGTGTGAGACGGCAGTTGGCATAGCGCTCCGCTACTGGTTAAGCGTTTAAGATGTTGGAGAGAAAAGAGTTAACTTTACAACGATGTTATCTGCTGTGGCCGATCACCGCCCAATAAAAGAGGGTTTGAAACGTTAAATGGTGTCCTGCCTCGTTATTTAGCAGGTGTTAGCAGTTATAAGAAGGGGTGGGACAGGTAGAATGGGTCACGGCCATTTCCTCCTATCGGCAGTCTTCCTTTTCAGGTACCGCAATGTGTCCTATTATGCACTTATTGTATTGTGCACTTAGCCGGATAGCTAGCACCTTACTTTTCTAGCTCATATGGACTGCCTTTGAGGATGTCAATACTAACGGTTCATGGTAACCAGGTGGTAGAGTTACCAGCAGGTCTCACACCGCACAGGGTAACCCCGATGCTAGTGTGTTAAGAGGGCACAGCCCGCATGAAGATATGGGAGTTAGAACTTTCTCCTCCTCTAGTTTAGTGTGTCCTAAGGCATGGATCCTGCCTTAAGGAAAAATGTGTAGCTACCTGTTAAGTCATCAAGATGACAAAGCGTAAAGCATTATAAGGCCTTGGTGCTTGGAAGGGATTACAGGATGAAGCCACCCTTCCATTTGTAGGCCTTCATTGCATAGTGAATAGGATTACAGAGTGAAGACACCCCCATGCTTTCTTTGGTATTCGTGGCCAGAATACTCAAAAGAAAACAGGAGTGATCGCTTGGTGCAGTCTGTGTGGTTCACTGGTTATACCGAGAGGGGAAACTGTGATTAGGCACCCTACTCATAAGGGCAGGAACCTATTGGTAGCTTCTGTAATGTCAGTCTTTATATGTAATGAAAGAAGAATATTTCATGCAGCACTCTGTATTTTTTCTTGGGTACCCTACGAGCACCTCCTAAGCACAAGCCGAGGATGGCTTGCCTTTAAGTAAGGGGGAATGAAGCACCCCAGAGTAGTGTTACCACTCTTTCTCCCTGCTTCTATCTGTGTCTGCTGACCTAAATGTCATTCTATGCATTTTATTTCAGGACCTGCAAAAATGTGTATACCACATAATGTATGCAACTATTTTACTATGTAATGTGCCTTGTGTACCAGCAGGTGGCAGCAAACAAAGGGAGAGCTGTATAGTTACTCAGAATGGACCTTTCCATGCCATTCTGACCCCATCTGGAGAGAAGTGGACTGTTCTCACTTCCTGCAGGGTGGAAATCAGTTAGATCGAGTTAGTTCTAGTTACCCCAGGCTGGGGGAAGATCTGACAATTCTGGTTCAGACTCCATGTTGGAGCTGACCAAACTCCAAATTGCATAAGATAAGTCTGACCAAGAAGGAAGTGCAGCCTTTGCAGCCATTAAAAGAAGCCCAAGTTTACAGAAACTCTGTTAGTACAGCAGTGAGCTACTGAGAATTATAGCAGAGGATTTTGCCTGCCAAGTTAGATATGCTAAAACCTACTGGAAGCCAAGACAAAGCCAGAAAATTGTTATTTGGATGCAAGTCTGCTTAAGTAAAGCTGCGTTGGATTTCACCAAAAGGCCTGGACTCATTTATTACTACATCCCTCAATTATTCCACCTATTTACTGGAGCCAAAGCCTGGGGTCCGGCCATTTCCAGGTAGGAGCACTGTGATACTGTGACACACCATAATAGAGACATTTTAGGCCACACAATTATACCGCTCGGCATTCCTACACCTGGAACGTGTGTGTCAACATACTTAGCGGGCCCTGGGGGGGAGGCCGTCCATTTTTAGCTAGAAGCTACCAACTATGAAGATAGTCTGTCTAGCTGGAGGACCTAGCCCATCAATTCATTTCAATGGTCACCCTGCAGTGCCTCAGTTGATCTCTGGTACGGCTACAGAGGAATTATATACTTTCTGTACTTTTGGGATGTCTTCCATGTCTACGTAACCCATAGAACCCTTTAAAGAATAAGGTAAGGCTTGTAAAAAGTATCTTTATTGATCCCAAATATTGCAATAAGCAAAATGTCGGGATGTTTAAAGCTCTACACATTATTGACCGTCTACTCTACGACCCACTAAAACCTATTGTCATTGACTTTGCTGCTTTGGAAATGATAGAGCTGACCGATCCTCATCCTGATCTCCTTCAACTTCAGTCCATAAATTAGAGGGTTTATGATCGGTGGTCCCACGAGGACCTGAACAGACATGACCATCCTCAGTTCATATGGAAATTCAGTCGGTATAAACCTGTACATGAGGAGTTCAAAGAGTAAATTACAGGCAAAATTAATGATGATAATGATGTGAGGGGTGCAGGTTTGGAGGGCTTTGGCTTGGAAGTCCTTTGAAGACCTCATACAAACCTTTAGAATCTGTACATAAGAGCAAATGATCAGAATTGTCGTCAACCCAATGAAGATTAAGGAAAAGAAAATACCACACCCATTGTTGACAGTCGTATCAACACAAGAGAGTCTTACGATGGACCAGTTGTCACAGTAGATCTTCAGGATGACCCGGTCACATAATGGAAGCCTGATGGTTACTATAATAATTATGCAAACCTGGACAATGCAAAACATCCAAGCAGAGACCACAAGTTTGGCAACTGAGGTTAAGGTCATTATGTTGTTGTATCTCAGAGGGTTGCAGATACACACGTAGCGGTCATAGGCCATAAGGGTTAGGATGGTCATCTCACAGCCTACGTAGGTATGGATACAGAACACTTGTGTAACACAACCAATGTAGGAGATGGAATCAATCTTGAAGACCAAGTCCACAATCAGGCTGGGGAAGAACGAGCTACTCCCGTACAGCCCATTGACACACAGTATGGATATGAAGATGTACATTGGCTCCTGTAGACTTTTGTATAACACTACAGCGGTAATGACGGAGCTGTTAAACAGAACGATCATCGTGTAGCCCAACAGGGCGATAACACTGTAGAAATATCTAGAAGATGTCATTTCTCCAAAGCCAAGAGATAAGGTAGAGGGGTGAGGGGAGCTGTAGTTCTCCATTGTCAGGGCCGTAGGTGGTTTTGTGAGATCTGTAAAAAGATACATAAAATAAAGTCTAAACAATGTGTTAAAGGGTTTGTCTGGATAATAAAAAAAATAATCACAATGCGGTAAAAAAAACTACAAAGTCTTACTAACCAATTCCTTTCTGATTCCCCTCGACATGGACATTTGACTGCAGAGGACTTGGTAAGTATTGGAATGAGGAATTGTTTTTGAAAATTCACTGATGGAAATCACTGACTAAACACTGACTTGTGAATGAGGCATAAGGCAGCATCCGAGTAGAGGGAGATGGTAAATCGTGGATATTATAGGACAATTTGATTCGGGTATGAATGAATTCAATTCGAATCGAAAGTGCCCCAAATGCCTGGAAAAGTCTCTCTACCTCTCACTCTCCTTGATTCTCCAGCTAACCCAAATAAAATCTGACAAAATTCGGATTTGTTACAATCAAAACTTTGGTTGAATTTCCAAATTTTAGAATGAATACTCTCATCTCTCTCCCCAACCCAATGGTGGCCTCTCTAGGGAGATGGAAAGACTGGTGTCCTCACTGAACAGAAGGTCATCTCAGAAGTTCTCATCATGTATTTATCATCCACATATTTCCCTGTTTGTCACTTACACTAGTCTGACTGATATCTGCACTGATACATTGTAGCAAACCAGCGGTGTAACTGGTGGGGGCACGTTGTAATGGGGCCCATGAGCCTCAGGTTATGCCTCTGTAACAAACTATCAGGACAGGACAAAGATTTCTGCTGGTGTTTGACTAGACTGGATCCAACTGTGACAAACCTTCAGCTGTGAGACATAGCAGGTCAGGGCAGGTGTTAACATTGTGCCCATCAGCAGAAATCTTGAACACGGGGATTATTTAATGCACAAAATCTATGAGAAAGCGGAAGAATTTCCACTGTAAAATGAACAAATTATAAACATAAAATACAAAATTATATATATATATAATGTGTACCTCTCCGATCCTCTGTTGATCCAGCACAGAAGCTCCGGTGGTCACCCCGGTCCTTAGTTATGAGTGGCCAGCACATGACCGCTTCATCCAATCATTGGCCTCAGTGGTCACATGCTGGACTGCTGGCAGGACCGCTCAGTGATGGGAGCCATGATGTCAGTAGTAGATCACGTGACCGCTGAGGCCGCTGATTGGCTGCACAAGTCAGGTGTTGACTGCTTGTACAGAAAGACGAGTGAGACTCCCTAGACTGAAGAGGTCAGTAGTGTTTCAGTTTTTTTTTGTTTTTTTTTGCTGTTGTTTATCATTTTTAAGAAACTGGATAAACGTTTTAAGTCTAAGGCTACATTCACGAGACCAAAATGGCTGTGAAAAGTATCAAAATGGTCCGTTTGTCACGGCTGTGAAAACAAACAGAATAGCACGTGTCCTTTTAATAATAAAGGGACAAAAATAAAAGACACGTGAATACACCCCTAGACTGCCCTGGTTCTGAAGAGAGGCGTGTGAACAAGACCTTAAAGGAAAGAAAAATATTATTCAAGACGTAATGAGACCAAAGGAAAAAAAATGAATGAAAATAACATAATAATAAAATAGTAAAATAATGATGAAATAATACTAATAAAAATACAAATAAAAAATATAAATCGTAAAATTGTGTGAAATATATAATAATAATAATAATAATAATAATAATAATAATAATAATATAGTAATGATACAATATAACTATAAGATGCTGATACATAACAGGTCACACTGCTCATACTCACTGAGGTCGGTGCAGGCGCACACTATGCCTGATCCTTCTCGTGTCTCGGGGCTTTATATAGACGAATTTCTGGACTATGGGACTAATTAGGACTGATGCTAATAGGTTGGTTGCTCATTAAAGTTTTACCATCCGCAGGGACCGTTCTCCTGGGGGATGCGTCTTACACATTCTCTATACTGTACTGCTCTTACATACAGTTTGGAGCCTTTTGCAGCCCTCTAGCCATTTCTATGACTTTTTTAGAGTCATTTTACTTCCCCAAAGTTCGGGTCTCCATTCACTTCAGTGAGATTCTTTGTTGTGGTCAAATTCGGAACCCGAATAGAACTTTGAAACGGGACATCCAGCGGTCCGCTCATCCCTGCTGATTACTATTGAGGTGCGAGGAGTGAAGTTCCCGTGAATGCTTCAGCAGTGTTTGCTTCTGCAGGAAGCTCAGGGGCCCATTGCGCGATTCACAAGTGTTGCAAGCTATTACAGACAATGGATTCACAACCAGTGGGCCAAATAACCCATTTGACTTAGGACTAGTCCTGAAGAACTTAGCCTGGCGGTCCCCTAGTTCCCTAGAGCCAGGGAATTCACCCTTGCAGTGCCGAATTGAGAATAGATAACCCGACACCAGGGCACATGGGCCAGTGCCAACATGAACTGCCATTGAACACAATGGCCCAAATTCAAACCTTCAAGAAGCCGGCACATGCATGCATGGAACAATGGCTACAACTGAAACGTGATTGTAACAATCAGCTCCCTGGTGGACCAGTCCAAACCTGAGTCCACATACTTTTGGTTATGCCATGTATAATGTATGTACGTCCTTATTTCAGGACATGAGTTTTGTACATTTTATTGCAATGTGCAGTTTGTCTTTAAGTTTAAAGGGGTTCTGCAGTTTTTTAAAACTGATGATCTATCCCCTGGAGATCATCAGCATCTGATCGGCGGCGGTCCGACACCCGGGACCCCCGCCGATCAGCTATTTGAGAAGGCAGCGGCGCTGCAGGACCTCAGGCCCAGTGACTTCACGACTAGTATCACTGGCCTGGTCGGGGCTAAGCTCTGTTCACATGAACCGCCCAGGCCAGTGATAGTAGTCGTGACGTCACTGGGCCTGTGGTAAACACAGAGAAGGCCGCGGCACTCCTGGAGTGCGGCTGCCTTCTCAAACAGCTGATCAGCGGGGGTCCCAGGTGTCAGACCCCCGCCGATCAGATACTGATGATCCTATCATCATCGTTGTATTGGGTTCTATAGATTTTCCTTGGACATCATTTACATTAGTATAAAACCAAGTTCCTGGCAGGAGGTTTGTAGAGGAGAAGACAAAGTAACCAAGAAGGAATGGCAAATATGTCAGGAGTCACCACCAGTTTTATTCTTCTAGGGGTAGTTGAGATGGAAAAACTCAGATACCTCTACTCCATGATGGCCCTCATTGTGTACATCATCACCATGTTCATATGCTGCTTGATTGTTTATGTTGTCTGGTCTGAAGTAACTCTCCACGAACCAATGTACATCTTCATATGTAATCTGGTTTTCAATGGGATGTTTGGAAGTTCTGCTTTCCTCCCGAAGCTCATTGTTGACTTGCTTTCTGGATCCAGGTCTATCACATTTTCCGGTTGCCTGGTCCAGTCTTTCTTCATCCATAACTTTGCCGCCGTTGAAGTATTTACTTTTACCCTTATGGCCCATGACCGATATCTGGCTGTTGGCCAACCGTTGAGATAGACAACCTTGATGACAAGTGGTAAAACCCTAAGATTTATAACCGTAAACTGGGCTACCTCCTTCGTAGTGGTCGTCATACCAGTCATCATGACCGCGTATGTGCCCCTCTGTGGGAAAAGTCTCAACAGTATGTTTTGTGATAACATGTCTCTCATTAAGCTGGCTTGTGGAGACGCTTCGGTCAATAATATCTTTGGGGCGGTGGAGGCTTTTCTGATAGACATAAGCTGCATACTGATCATCATCTACTACTACATAAGAACATTCATGACGTGTCTGAGAATTTCTAAGGAGGCTTCACAAAAAGCCGTCCGGACCCTGGTCACCCACCTGGTGGCGTTCTCCATTTTTATGATTGCGAGCTTCTTTATATTGTTACGGTACCGAATAAACAGTGGATCGATCTCCCTCACTGCCCACGTCCTGATCACAAGCATTGGGCTGATGACTCCAATTACAGTGAATCCAATCATTTATGAAGCTCTGAAAGTTAAGATCCTACAGAAGTTCCAGAAGATGAAGCAACAAGATCTTTGAAAACCCCATTGACAGATGTCATTAATTATTCGGATTTAGATCCTCACGCAGGACATCAACTTCTGGCCCAGTATCAGACTGGGGTTCTTTAGGTCCACTGGAGGAGACGACTCTGAGCTCCCTCCTCCATATACACAGAACTTGTCCATGTCTGCTGTTCATTACATTATCACTCTATACATACCATCAATAAGATCTTATAGGTGACCTGAGAATTATCCCCAAAATCAGATCTACTGGTTAGTGACTTCTCCAAAGTCATCTCCAAATGGGACTGTCTTCTGCTGGACCATTCAGGCCAATTATTGTGTCAGTTCCTGGACTGATCTTGTTCCCTGTTGCTCAGTTGACATGGTCTTCCTGTGGCCCTGATCAGTACATGGTCCTCCAGCTCTAACAAGTGCTTTGTAGAAATCTGTGAGCCCCATGTTCGGTCCTACATTGGTCCTCAACTTTTTGCACGATTTTTAATAACACTCCTGTAAAATAATAATAAAGAGTTTTTCCTGTTATAATGAGGGATGTGATCATTTTACAGATTACACTAAATATTCCTAATGTCTTCAAATGTATGGCCTATTCATATGTCACTGTTAAGAATAGAGATGAGCGAATCTATTCGCCGATTTGTTGATTCATATCGAATCTTGGAAATTTTCAGCTGCGAAAATCTGAATATTTGGAGATTCGCTCCGTTAAGATTCTAAAATGTTCCTAAGGCTTTCTACCCATTCGCTACGTACTTGTCAGATAAATTATACGCTATTGCTACGTATAAGTTACTGTTGCGTACAAATTCAATTACTTAGCAAACTTTTACTGTTAGTTCGTTATTCGTGTGCAAAAGCCCGGGAAGAAAGCGGTCACCTGACCTAATGGGCAGGGCTTGCTCTGATTGCCTCAGGCTCGGTAAGCCAGTGACGCATCACTTCTGCTGCGACTGCTGAGATGAGCAGAAGCACTGTGTGTGAAGTTCTGAGAGACTGAGAACTATGATGTTAAAATTGGGGTGTAATTGTCCTGGGAATCCATATTACACATCAGGGATACTGGAGGGCAAGTGCAGGGCTAGTAATTAATCAGGCATGGAGAGAGAGAGACAGGGAGAGAGACCAGGAGACAGACAGGGAGATAGACTGGGAGAGAGACAGGGAGAGAGACGGGGAGAGAGACGGGGAGAGAGACAGGGAGAAAGATAGGGAGAGAGACAGGGAGAGAGACAGGGAGAGAGATAGGGAGAGAGACAGGGAGAGAGACAGGGAGAGAGATAGGGAGAGAGACAGGTAGAGAGAGGCAGGGAGAGAGATAGGGAGAGAGACAGGGAGAGAGACAAAGACCAGCTGCAGGGCCACAGAGTGAAGTGAAAAATGTCTGGAATGGATAAGCAAAAGGTGTCCAGTTCCAGCCAGACCTCGAGCTCTAAAAAACAGGAGAAGGTGGCACAGGGCAGCAGTGCCAAAGGACCTGTAGCCGGAGCTTCTACTTGTAGTATTAGCAATACTTGGCCGGTGTTCCACCAGGCTAACCCACCAAGGCGCAAAATTGTAGTGGAGGAGAAAGTGGATGAGGTAGTGGAGTGGATGGCACGCTCATCTCAGTCTCAGCCGGATGATCTGCTGTCATCTGCTGATACAGTATCCATATGTAGCCAGGGGTCAGACTCAGAGCGTTCCTCCTGCTCCACCATTCCTCTCCAGCAAAGCCCGTCATTTTCGTACGCAATTCGCACGCTCATGCGTACGTGTTCACAGAAGTTGCGTACCTTTTAAAACTGAACGTTCGTTATTAGTGCGTGAATGTTTGCAAAACACCACATAATAACGTATGATTTGTACTCAGATTCATCGAATGTATTCATAAAATATACGAATCTTATGAAAAGTTCGACGAATGTTCAGCGAATAAAATTTTGAATGATTCGCTCATCTCTAATTAAGAACTTTTTTTTTTCTTAAGTGGTTCCCAAAAATGAGATTGTCAAACCATCTGAGAGGGCTTTATTATTTTATTATTTTTAGTTTAGTGTTTGGGTCTCAGTGTCTGCAGTTCACCCACAGTATATGCAGTCATATAAAGAGCACGTTATATCTCAACTGAACGCACGTTAAAGAGACGCTACCGCCAAACATTTTTGATCACATATCGATGGTCTATCTGAATATTCAGAGTCCAATTTTTTAAAATCCTTAGATATAATTTTTGAAGTCCCTCCGTGTCCATCTTAGTGATTGCTTACATTCTCCATGAAATAACCATTCTGCAGCATAATTTCTTACAACTGAATGTTGTACCTCTGTTATTCCTACTCTAAAGTAATGAACTAATTGCCAACTGGGTGTTTCCGTTTCCCTTGTCTCTTCACAGACTGATATTGCCAGGATTGATTGGACAATGTAAGACTGCGGGGACACACCCTCCAACTGCTACATAGTTACATGCAGTAGGTTGAAAAAAGACCCAGGTCCATCAAGTGCAACCTTTCTCAGATCAATTATATGAGATTAACCCCTTAAGAACATTGTCATTTTTCACCTCAAGGACCAGGCCAAATTTTGGAAATCTGACATTTTACTTTATGTGGTAACTAGCTGAAGGACTCGGCTTCGCCCGGGTATAATTCTATCTATTTCATTTAATGTTTGTGTGTGTGTCGTTAAAAGATATCGAGATTGACCTCTACAGTGCCCGTCCCTTTAACCCCTTCGCGCCCAGCACCGTACATGTACGGCGCTGGGGCGATGCGGGCACATGGCGCCCGCTCGCGGGTGCGGCGGGCGTCATGGCCGGCAAGTCTCTGCTGTTTCTAACAGCAGAGACTTGCCGCTACTTACCGCCATCGGCGGCGTCTTTCTCGGAGATTAGATGCCGTGATCACACGTGATCACGGCATCTAGTTGCGTCTCAACCCGGAAGCATTCGCTTCCGGGTGGTGTACAGACACCCCGTGTGGCCAATCGGGGTGTCTGTACACCATATGAATCCCTGGTGAGGATTACAGTTTTCAAAGTGCAATTCTTATTCTGGCCACTAGATGGCAGGCCAGGATAAGAAATGAGCAATTCATGGATTTCTGAGTCTCTAAAATCCATAATTGCTCATAAAGAAAAAAAAAAACACAATATATAAGCCCATATTTGAGTTTTCAAATAGTAAAAAAATAAAAATAAAAAAATGTTAAAAAATATATAAAAAATAAAAAAGATGTAAAAGTTCAAATCACCCCCCTTTCCGTATAAGTAAAAAATAAATACCTAAATAACAATAAATATAGACATCATGGGTATCACCGTGACCGAAAACGCCCGTACTTTTAAAATATAAAAAAAAATTCCAATACGGCGAATTGTGTGGCGGAAAAAAGCGTCCAAAATTACATAAAAAGTGCTCAAAAAGTCATACACACCCCAGAATGGTATCAATAAAAACTTCAGATCATCCCGCAAAAAATGAGCCCCCATACAGCTAAATACCAAAAAGTTATAGGGGTCAAGATTTGATAAGGAAAAAAAAAAAGGGCAACTTTCTAATTATTTTATCACTATGAAAACGCAGGAAAAACTATACATATTAGGTATTGCCGGATTCGTACTGACCAGTAGAATGAAAGTAATGGATCAGTTTTAATGCACATCGAACACTGTAAATAAGAAACCCGTAGAACTGTAGCGGAATAGTGTTTTCTTTGCAATTTCACACGGTTTGGAATTTTTTTCCCGCTTCCCACTATACCGTATGCAATATTAAATGGTGGGGTTAGAAAGTACAACTTGTCCCGCAAAAAACAAGCCCTCATACAGCTATGTGAACAGAAAAATAAAAGAGTTATGACTGTTTGAAGGCAGGGAGCGCAAAACGAAAATGCATAACCGAAAAAAGCTCCGGGCGCGAAAGGGTTAACTGTGACCTCCACAGCAGCTAGGGTGGCCACTGTCTTCAGCTCAGAAAGCTGGACCTCACCGGCCATTCCCCCAAACGTGAAGCAGCACCCCCAGTCCCCATGAAGCCGCACCACTAGTAATGACCAAGCACCCGAGTACAATGGAAGTCAATGGGAGAAGACCAGGCACCTCCTGCTCTGCAGAGGGGAGGGCGTCTGTTCATAGGGAAAG
>ONZH01013990.1:0-77216 GCA_900303285.1 Rhinella marina | reverse complement strand
GCAAAAAATGCGCCCTACACAGCTCAGTAGACATAACTATAAAAAGTTATGAGTGTCAGAATATGGCGATGTAAAAAAATAAAGTTTTTATTATTTTTTCAGTATTAAAACACAAAAAGCCTACATATATTAGTATTGTTATAATCATTCTGACCCAGAGAATTAAGGGCACAGGTCAGTTTTGCTGCATAGGGAATGCCGTAGGGACAAAGCCTGTAAAACTATGTCTGAATTGCATTTTTTTCCAGTTCTGTTACATTTGGAATTTTTTCCCCGCTTCCCACTACATTGTATGCCATATTAAATGGTGACATTAGAAAGTAACTTGTCTCACACACCCTAATACAGCAATGCGAATGGAAAAATTAAAAAAAGTGATGGCTCTGGAAAGATAGGGAAGAAAAATGTAAGTGCAAAACTGAAAAAAAAAAAAAAGTCTGGTATCCAAAGGGTTAAAGACAGGGGCATTGCTAAAGGCTCATGGGCCCTGGTGCAAGAGTTCAGCTTGGGCCCCCCCCAGCGCTGGTGCACCTAGCTTTTCTGCTGAACCCCCCCCCCCCATGCCAAATTCTCACCCTAACCTTTTCCCTCCTAACATTACGTGTATCACTACAGAACATACAGGGTAAGGCTACATTCACACGACAGTTGTTTTTGCGGCCTCCGATCTGCATATTTTGCGCCTCAGATGAGGACCCATTCACTTAAATGAACACTGTGTGCTGTCCGCATCTGTATGTCCATTCATATTTTTGTCCATTTGCGGACAAGGATAGGCATTATTACAGTGGATCTGCAAAAAAAATGGATGCCATACGGAACATCATCCTTTATTTGCGGATCCGCAATTTGCAGACTGCAAAACACAATGTTCGTGTGAATGTAACCTAATACAGCGCCCCATACCTCTTACATCCAGTATAATACAGCGCCCCATACCTCTTACATCCAGTGTAATACAGCCCCATACCTCTTACATCCAGTATAATACAGCGCCCCATACCTCTTACATCCAATGACGTCTCCTCTGATGTAGATCTTCTCTTTCCTCATCTTCTCCTTTCAGACTAGACGCCATTTTTCAGCCATTTCTCATCTCTGCAGTTTGACAGAAAAAAATCTTAGTTTATTACTGTTCCATCATCCTCCTGTCTTCTGGACAAATCATCCTACCACCCCCAGTACTGTGCCACTAGTACCACACAGATAGTGCCCTTCAATAATTATTGGTACACAATGTCCTAAAATAACTGCGCCCAGCAAATAGTGCCCCATAATAGTGTAAACACAACGTCCCCCAGAAATAACTGCGCTGATATTGTGCCAGGGTGCCCCCACAGTAATAGTGCCCCCAAAGTCCCAACTAATAATTCTCTGCCAGAGTGCACTTGTTATTAATAGTGCCCCCAACAGTACTAATGTCCCCACTGTGCCCCAGAAGTAATAATTAGAGATGAGCGAGCATGCTCATCCGAGCTTGGTGCTCGTTCGAGTATTACGGTATTCGTAAGTGCTCGCTGCTCGGACGAGTATCTCGCCATGCTCGAGGAAATGGCATCTTCCGCATTGTGCATTTTTGGCGCCTATAAATTCAGCCAATCACAAGCCAGGAGACTCTGCGGTACACAGAGCATCACGTGGGGCCCTTACATGTTGATAGCAGGGGTTGGCTGGCCTGATCAGGTGACCCTGGAATATACTAGTGACTGCCTGCGGTGCTCGGCTCAGATGCTGTCTGGATGTCGTTAGGGACAGAGCTGCTGCGTTTCAGGGAGAGTGTTAGGGCCTGGATTTAGTTCTCTGTTAGGCAGGCTACAAGACATTTTTTTTTGTCTCCTGGCTGGGCTGGCTGGCTGGCACTAGTAGTGCAGCTATCGCCATATATAACACTTTTTTTTGTTATTGTTTTATCTCAGTGATACAAATCCATTTCATACAGCAGTGTGGAACCATTCTGTGTGTCACAGTTCAGCTGTCCACTCACCACAAACCACAATCCGTATTTTCTGTCCAGGTGACCCATACTGTACGTCACATAATCAAATACGGTCTTTTGCTTTCACTGATACAGCTACATTACAAAAATCTCTGTGCGACATTTGTCTGGGTTGCAATTAAGCAGACCAAGTCTGCCTAATCTAATAGTTTCAGTGTAATTGCTCCATACTGCGCGGTACGTAATAACATACGTAATTTTGCTCTAACGTATCCACCTATATATTTTCTTGTTCAGATTGAACAAGTTTGTGGGTTTCAGTACAGCAGGCCCATTTATTTTTTTTTTTTTATATAATACACTTATATACAGAAAATGTTGAACCCCAGGGCTAAGGGACGAGGGCGTGGGTGTGGGCATTCAATTACTGCAGGGGGCAGAGGCCGTGGTCCTGGGCAGGGTGAGACAGTATCTGCTGATGAGGGAGCAGGGGAACGCTGCAGAGCTACACTCCCTAGCTTCATGTCTCAACTTACAGGGACACGTGGTAGAGGACTGTTGAAACCACAACAGTGCGAACAGGTGATGTCGTGGATTGCGGATAATGCTTCAAGTAATTTGTCCACCAGTCAGTCTTCCATGCAGTCCACCCACGTTACCCAAGGGAGCACTCCTCTGGCTCCTCCACCTCAACCTCCTTCCCCCCAGTCTGCCCCCTCCCAGGAAAATTTGTAATGCGATCCGGCATACTCTCAGGAACTGTTTTCTGGACCCTTCTCAGAGTCACAAACCACTTCTCAGGTTGCTGCTGACCTCGTTCCCGATGCCCAAGTTTTCCAACTGTCGCAGTCTGTGGGTGATGATGATGATGATGACAATGTTGACTTAGTGGAAGAAGTTTGTAAAGAGGTGTCAGACGATGAGGAGACACGGTTGTCAGACAGTGGTGAAGTTGTTGTCAGGGCAGGAAGTCCGAGGGGGGAGCAGACTGAGGAATCGGAGGATGACGAGGTGACTGACCCAAGTTGGGTTGATAAGCCGAGTGAAGACAGTGCTTCTGAGGCAGAGGCGAGTGCTGCACCAGAACAGGTTGGAAGAGGCAGTGGTGTGGCCAGAGGGAGAAGCAGGGCCAGAGCTGGTGCATCAGCACCAACTGTTTCACGTAGTGAAGCTCCTGTGGCAAGGCCTAGATGTTCGCAAGTCTGGAGGTTCTTTAAAGAAAGTGAGGATGACCGACGGACTGTGGTGTGCAACCTGTGCCACACCAGGATCAGCAGGCGTGCCACCACTACTAGCCTAACCACCACCAGCATGTGCAGGCATATGAGTGCTAAACACCCCACTCAAAGGAACCAAGGCCGTTCACCTCCTGCGGGTCACACCACTGCTCCTTCCCCTGTGTCACTCGCTGCCTCTGCTAGTCAACCCCCTGCCCAGGACCCCGGCACGAGCGCCTCCCACCGGAAAACCAAACCTTCGCCTCCACGATCCTCCACAGCGTCCACCAATGTGTCCCAGTGCAGCGTTCAGCTGTCTTTACAGCAGACGCTGGAGCGCAAGAGGAAATACAGTTCCACCCACCCACATGCCCAAGCCCTCAACGTCCACATCTCCAAATTGCTGAGCCTGGAGATGCTGCCCTATAGTCTGGTAGAGACCGAGGCCTTTCGCAATCTCATGGCGGTGGCTGCCCCTCGGTATTCGGTCTCCAGCCGCCACTATTTTTCCCGATGTGCTGTCCCAGCCCTACACCAGCACGTGTCACAGAACATCATCCGTGCCCTGACCAACGCTGTTTCTGAGAAGGTCCACCTAACCACGGACACGTGGACATGTGCTGCCGGGCAGGGACACTATATCTCACTGACGGCACATTGGGTTAACTTGGTGGAGGCTGGGACCGAGACTGACCCTGGGGCCGCTCATGTACTGCCGCACACCGCCCAAGAGCTGTTACAGGGCATCACGGCGCAGACCGATGTGTGGCTGGCACCGCTGAACCTCAAGCCAGGCATGGTTGTGTGTGACAACGGGCGTAACCTGGTGGCGGCTCTGCAACTCGGCAGACTGACACATGTGCCATGCCTGGCCCAAGTGTTCAATCTAATAGTTTAGCGGTTCCTCAAGGCATACCCCAATCTATCTGATTTGCTCACCAAGGTGCGCCGCATCTGTGCGCATTTCCGCAAGTCGACCACAGATGCTGCCACTCTCAGGGCAGCGCAGCGCCACCTACAACTGCCCGCTCACCGACTGTTGTGCGACGTGCCCACGAGATGGAATTTGACATTAAACATGTTATCCAGAGTTTACCAGCAGCGCAGAGAGATTGTAGACTGCCATATGTCAACTTCCACCAGAACTGGTAGTCAGGTCAGTCAGATTCCTCAAATCTACAATGAGGAGTGGACGTGGATGTCTGATATCTGCCAGGTGTTGAGCAACTTTGAGGAGTGAACACAGACGGTCAGCGGCGATGCCGCCATTATCAGCCTCACCATCCCGCTGCTTTGCCTGTTGAAAAACTCACTGCTCAGCATCAAGTCGGATGCTTTGCGCTTGTCACAAGAGACGGTGGAGGAAGATACGTCGCTTGATAGCCAGAGCACCCTCCGGTCTGTTTCTCAGCGCATATTGGAGGAGGGGGATGAGGATGAGGAGGAAGAGGAGGAGAATGTCGGCGAGACAGAAGAGGGTACCAGTGCTCAGTCCTTCTTAACTCTTGAGCGTGTATGGGCTGAAGAGGAGGAAATGGAGAGTCAGGCCAGTGAGGAGAGGGAATTCTTGCGTGTTGGGACTCTGGCGCACATGGCAGACTTCACGTTAGGCTGCCTATCCCGTGACCCTCGTGTTAGAAGCATTTTTTCAAACACCGATTACTGGGTGTTCACTCTCCTGGACCCACAGTACAAGCAGAACCTTTCCACTCTCATCCCTGCAGAGGAAAGGAGTATGGGAGTGAATAAATATCAACAGGCCCTGGTTCACAAGCTGAAACAATCTTTCCCATCTGACGCCGCTAGCGGCAGAGGGCATGGTTCTGTGGGCCAAGTAGCGGGGGAGAGGAGGCGAGCAGGCAGCTTGTCCAGCACTGGCAGGGGAACGCTCTCCAAGGCCTTTGCCAGTTTTATGTCACCCCAGCAAGACACAGTCACTGTCAAGACAGCGCTGACAGGCTGACGCTTATTAAAATGAACAAAGCCTGGATTTCACTGGAATTCAAATCTCCTCTGGGGGAAAGCAGCTAAAGATTTACATTACTTATGTATCCGATTCCTCTTCTCTACTCCTCCTCCTCCTTGTCGTCTTTGCCTAATGCTGACCAAAAAACGCCATTTTTTAGAGGTCCAACTGGCACTCTTTTACCACAATTTTTTAGGAGGGCCCCCTACAGGCCCTCTCTTTAAACAATTTTTCCGGAGGTCCACCTACAGGCCCTCTCTCTAAATAATTTTTCTGGAGGTCCACCTACAGGCCTTCTCTCTAAACAATTTTTTCGGAAGGCCCCCTACAGGTCCTCTCTCCAAACAATTTTTCCGGAGGTCCACCTACAGGCCCTCTCGCCAAACAATTTTTCCAGAGGTCCACCTACAGGCCCTCTCTCCAAACAATTTTTCCGGAGGTCCACCTACAGGCCCTCTCTCCAAACAATTTTTCCGGAGGTCCACCTACAGGCTCTCTCTCCAAACAATTTTTCCGCAGTGTCAACTACAGACAGTGGTTTGCACTATAGCAGCCCAAGTCTGCACATTCCCCTTTTTATCTCCAAGTGATCTATACTGCACGTCACTTAAAAAAATAGGTTCTTTTGCTCTCAGTGATACAAATCCATTTCATAAAATCCTTTCTTTCTCTTTAACTGATCTATACTGAACGTCACTTTTAAAAATACGTCTTTTTCCTCTCTTTCCAAACTATTTTTCCGGATAGGTGCCGTATATGGTATTAAACTGAGAAGAATACATACAACACATGCCCCACTTGATCAATCTCATAGTTGACAACTGTACCGGTTGATGCTAAATTTTTAAGTTGGGGTCCTGCGTCGTCATTCGAACTCCATCCTGCTGTTGTCACCACCACACACGCTAGCCAAGGGGGCACTCCTCTGGCTCTTCCAGCTCAACCTCCTTCCCCCCAGCCTGCCCCCCACCTACAGGCCCTCTCTCCAAACAATTTACCCGGGTAGGGGATGTATTAGATATTGTACTGATTTTTTTGGGGTTCTTCTTTTAATTGCCTCCTGCGAAAGTGCGATAGACGGGAATCGAACCCGGGTCAACTGCTTGGGAAGCAGCTATGCTCACCACTTTACCACCAACAGCCACAGCAACTGATAAGAACAGATACTAAACTTGATGTAAGCCAACATTTCGACAATCGATAACCCGAAACGGGTCCACCGTCGAGCCCGGCATTCGGCCACCCTGAGCATTTCACATACTCTGACCGAGTCTGACCCTGGGGCCGCTCATGTACTGCCCACTTGGAGGATTGCGGGGCCTACCTCGTTCACGGTTTCTCAGAATTACTGTGCCACTTCCTCCAACCCCTCCTCCTCCACCTTCGAATTACCATCCATGCTTCACGTCCTGCTACCTCAGTCTAACTCGGTCACTCTGTTGTCACCGCCATGCTGCGTCAGGCTAAATTTTTGGGTGGCTCACCTGCTACCTCATCTAACTTGATCACTTGTTAGTGTCACCGCCATGCTGTGTCAGGCTTATGCCTGCATCGTGTGGCTGGGGATAGGAGAGCAGTGCCAGCATGGGCATGGGTGATGGACCTTTGTTGCACCTAGTTGGGTGCTTCCTTTTATATTCCCACCATGCCAGCCATGGGTTGTAAATAAACTAATAACAGGAAAAACCAAATGAGAAAACTATTTTACAGGAGGGTCAACCGCAGACACTCCAAAACAATTTTACATGAGGGAATGTCTCCCCGTCTGCCATCGTGTTCGGTCAGGCTGTCAGTAGGTACACCACCTCTGTCGTCCGCAGAAGCGGCCACTATGAGGAAGGCCACGGCAAGAACATCCCCTTTTCAATTGAGAGCAAGTGTAGAATTGTAGGAGGATGACACTTTTCTTCGGCAGTGGATTCACCTTCCCCTTTATCATTGCCAGACAACAGTTGGTGAAAAAGTAATTGGCAATGATGAAGAAAATGTAACGGTGCAGTGGACCGTCTGTGACGCAAAACCTATATATTCCCACCATGCCAGCCATGGGTTGTAGATAAACTAATAACAGGAAAAAACCAAAAAAATGAGAAAACTATTTTACAGGAGGGTCAACCGCAGACACTCCAAAACAATTTTACATGAGGGAGAGTCTCCCCGTCTGCCATCGTGTTCGGTCAGGCTGTCAGCAGGTACACCACCTCTGTCGTCCACAGAAGCGGCCACTATGAGGAAGGCCACGGCAAGAACATTCCCTTTTCAATTGAGAGCAAGTGTAGAATTGTAGGAGGATGACACTTTTCTTCGGCAGTGGATTCACCTTCCCCTTTATCATTGCCAGACAACAGTTGGTGAAAAAGTAATTGGCAATGATGAAGAAAATGTAACGGTGCAGTGGACCGTCTGTGACGCAAAACCTATATATTCCCATCATGCCAGCCATGGGTTGTACATAAACTAATAACAGGAAAAACAAAAAAAATATTTTACAGAAGGGTCAACTACAGACACTCCTAAACAATTTTTAGGAGGGTCATTTCGGACACTCCAAAACAAATTTTTGGGAGGCTCACCTACAGACATTTGACTGCTACCTCAATCTAACTTGGTCACTTGTTGGTGTCACAACGCTGTCACCATGCTGTGTCAGGCTTATGCCTGCGTCGTAGGGCGGGGGATAGCACAGCAGTGCCAGCATGAGCAGTGGTGTCACCTGCAGGCGGTGATGGACCTTCGGTACACCTAGTTGGGTGCTTCCCTAACATGTGATGGGCATGTGCCTCGCCTTTCTTGGTCTGGGTGAGCACAATTGCCATGAGGGTAACCACCAGGCTGTTGCAGGAGAATTTGGGGTAATGGTGGGATTAGGCAGCCTCAGAGGCATCCATGCATGCTGCCCCTGCTGTTTCCTGTCCATTTCCGTGGTGTTTCCATCATTTTCTGAGGTTTCCAGGTTTTCACCCAGCCTTCCCTAGGCAGAGCCTTGGTCCCCTGCAAAAATGCCCGAGTCTCCCATTGACTTCAATGGGGTTCGTTACTCGAAACGAGCACCCGAGTATCGGGAAAAGTTTGTCTCGAATAACGAGCACCCGAGCATTTTAGTGCTCGCTCATCTCTAGTAATAATGCTTCAAATGTGCCAGTAAGAAGTGCCCCCAAAATTTCACCCCAATAATGTGCCAGTAAGAAGTGCTCCCCACCCATAGATGCCCCCAAATTATGTGCCAGTAAGAAATGCCCCAATAATGCACCAGAAGTTCCCCCCCAAAATCATGTGCCAGTAAGAAATGCCCCCAGTGCCCCCATGTGCCAGAAAAATGCCCCCAGTGCCCACATGTGCCAGTAAGAAATGCCCCAGTGCCCCCATGTGCCAGACAAATGCCCCCAGTGCCAGTAAAAATGCCCCCATGCCATATAGAAATTCCCCAGTGCCAGTAAGAAATGCCCCCCAGTGCCCCCATGTGCCAGTAAGAAATGCCCCCAGTGCCCCATGTGCCAGTAACAAATGCCCCCATGTGCCAGTAAAAATGGCCCCAGTGCCTGTAATAATGCCCCCAGTGCCCCTATGGGCCAGTAAAAATGCCCCCAGTGCCCCCATGGCCAGTAAAATGCCCCAGTGCCCCCATGTGCCAGTAAAAAATGCCCCCAGTGCCAGAAAAATGCCCCCAGTGCCCCATGTGCCAGTAAAAATGCCCCCAGTGCCAGTAAAAATGCCCCCAGTGCCAGTAAAAAATGCCCTCAGTGCCCCCATGTGCCAGTAAAAAATGCCCCAGTGCCCCCATGTGCCAGTAAAAATGCCCCCAATGTCCCCATGTGCCAGTAAAAATGCCCCCAGTGCCAGTAAAAATGCCCCCAGTGCCAGTAAAAATGCCCTCAGTGCCCCCATGTGCCAGTAAAAAATGCCCCCAGTGCCAGTAAAATGCTCTCAGTGCCCCCATGTGCCAGTAAAAATGCCCCCAGTGCACCCATGTTCCAGTAAAAATGCCCCCAGTGCCAGTAAAATACCCCCAGTGCCCCCATGTGCCAGTAAAAATGCCCCCAGTGCCAGTAAAAATGCCCCCAGTGCCAGTAAAATGCCCCCAGTGCCCTCATGTGCCAGTAAAAATGCCCCCAGTGCCCCCATGTGCCAGTAAAATGCCCCCAGTGCCAGTAAAAATGCCACCAGTGCCCCCATGTGCCAGTAAAAATGCCCCCATGTGCCCCCAATAGAGCTCCGGCCCGTGCTACAATAAAAAAAACCCAAAACACTAATACTTACCTCCATGGAGCCGACAGCGATGCGATGCAGTACGGCTCAGACGTCATCGCGCCGCCTGAGCCGGCCTCTGATAGGCTGCAGGCCTAGTACCTGCAGCCTATCAGAGGAACGGGCAGGGGAGACGCCTCTCCCTCCCCTGCCCCACAGTAGAATACAGGCATCTGTATCGCCGTCCTGAGGACAGCGATACAGATGACTATGGAGATGAGCGCTTCCACAATGGAAGCGCTCATCTCCCTCTGCCCCACCGCCACCCCCATCTGTGCGCAGGGCCGCGCCGAAACCAGCTAATTGGTGGTGCGGCCCTGCAAGTGGCTTAGGGGCCCGGTCGCAACTGCGACCGCTGCGACCCCTATAGCTATGTCACTGGTTAAAGAGAATCTGTTACATTGAATATGCTGGCTGATCTGCCAGCAGCATATAATAGACCAGCAGTAGCTGAGCATATTGATTTATGATCATGCAGGAAAATATTTAATATAACATGTATTTTATTCATATAAATATCTAGAGATCTCATAGTGAAGTGGCCCAGACACCTTTAATTCATTCACCTCAACTTCTAAATTCATAGAAATATACAGCTATTTATCTTTCTGAACAGAGAGAAAGATGTTGTGGGGGCATTATATGCTTTATGCATCTCTAGGGCTATATGTGAGGGGCTGTATTCCATTCAGGAGAAGAAAGGTGTAATAAGAGCTATCAGCAATGTATCCTGGGAGAGGTAGGTGCCCACCCACAGAAAGGAAAGAAAGGTTTAATTTACTTTCAATTTACTTCTTTTCAGAGCATTATTTCTTACTGTCTGTTGTATCCCTTTGTATGGTAATATATCTATTTAAGGTTTTTTAGAACTAATACCGCTACTAGACATTCTGTTTATTGCTGTAAGTAATGAAAGATTACAGAGACAAATACATCCAGGAAGTGTTATATAAAAATAGAACTTAATACAATATTAATTATTAATATAATAATCTAACAGGAGGTTATACAATGAACAGATCATATGTATGTAAGCAAATCACATCACCCCATGCTCGCTGTTTGTTGCCATTTGTATCTGCATTGCCGTGACTAACAAACATTAATAACAATTTGTTGGTTATAATTTGCAGCCATTCATCTTATTCATTTGTAGTTGATACATTTTATGAGTAAATACCTTTCACATCCACCAAGTGGGGTTATGAGCCTCCTGAATAGTGATAAATGAGGAAGCATAGATTTGAGAGATTGCTAGAGAAGTTGTTACTAATCCTCTCTCCGGGTTCACCCTGTGTAACAGGTTGTTAGTTCTTACTTTGGGAAATCCTAATTGACTCTAACCCTTAGCTAATGTTTAGAATGTAATCTCTGGATGTATTTTATAATTGTCTAAATCCAGTGTAGCTTTCAGTAATCAGAAGTACATGTCTCCATAATCCAGGTTACTATGGGCAATATTCACAGCTGAAAAGTGTTGTCCTTTAACTTAGCCTATCATCTCCTCTCAGCAGAGCTGCAGGATTGCAAATGTCCTTATACCTTTAAAGTGACTCTACTATCAACATTTTTTCACATTTTTTTTTTTTTACAAAAACGGATGAGTTTTTGGATATCATTTTTTGAAGTCACTCAATGTATTCTGCTTCCTGGCCTGCCTCTTAATTTCCTCCTTTGTTTGGATTTTTATCACGGTAAACAGTAACTTGTGACTTTCTCAGACCATTCACTGCAACCAGAGAGGGAATGGGAATTGAATTAGTGCATCACACTTTACTCGAAGTGCAATGCTCTTCTGTGAGCACTGTTTCTACATTGTTTGTCCCCACAGCTGTACCATACTGCTTGAGGGTGAGCAGCGCTTGAACAGCATACAGTGATGGCAGGGAGGGAGCACCTGACTGTCAAATATAAACTGTAAACAAAGTGGTGTGGATGAATGGCCCTGGACCAAGCATCTGTCTGGCTTTGCCACATGTTGACATTAGCCCTGGTGGTGCATTCCATTAGTTTCTGTTCTTCTGGAAATAAGCAATTCTTCCAGGGGAGAATATCTCTGTAATATAGTGCAGTGTGCATGAGAAGCAAATTTTGTTTTCATTCCTGTCGAGCTTGGAACCCAGTTCTAATTTTATAATGCTACCAAATAATCTTCATATGATATTCAATTATGTTGAAAATAATTTGCCATATAACTTTGTATTGATTTTTTGTGATTTGGTGATTTATTCTGTCTTAAGCAGATACTTTTAAATTTGGCTTTTTGCATGTGGAAACAGCGGTGGTGAAGTCCAGATATGATCCTAGATCCTAACTCTAACACCTAGATCCTAACCCTAACTTAAGCGGTATATGAACTCTCACAACACACTGCTCTCTTGTAACTGGAAACCAGCAGAATTCACAATTTATCTTAAAACATCAGAGAACTCAAAGAAGGATATTTATCAAGACTTCACCTAGGCTAGTCTTGACACCCTGTGCACCGGAGTGCATCTTAATAAATTAGGGGCATCTCTGCTCCTCCGTATGCCAGAAACTCAAATCTATCCCAGTCAGGGGCTGGAGTACACTTGAGATATGATCTATGCCAGTTTCTGGCGTAAGTTAAAGTAAGTTTGGCGGGTCATGGGAAGCCCCGTCCCTCCCACTAAGGCTTCTTTCACATATGCGGTACAGCCTGCCAGTTATCAGCTGGACAAAAAAACATGCAGTGGTTTCTCTCCAGCCGATTCTCAACATATTTGCTGGGTAAAGCCAAATCTCTGATGGATACATTTTCCTGAGACTGAGCCCATCACCTGATACTACATGTGAGACCTCCTGTGGGATGGCACCACTTGGTCTACCTGTAACCTAATGGGAGTAGTGGCTAGGAGAAGAATGGCTTAATTGAGGCCCCAAGACACTAGCTAGGCTAATGGAATGAATGTTTTACTCTAATTACTGATCTCATCCCTGGCCTTATGTGGACATAAAGTCTGGCCAGCATGTATCACCTCATGGCTCCGGGGTGGGGATGAGCATGGCATGTGTATGTATGGACATTGCTTCCTACAGCACCCTTGCCGAATTTTCCAATGAAGCCACAAAGTCCAAAGGTTGAGGGGGTCCTCTTGTCCTCCGTTCCCGTGACAGTACCCCGATCTATTCACCTTAAAATACCAGAAAAGGTATATACCTTATAAACCACAACAATAAAACTGTCACGAGTGGGCTTGCTTCTGGTATCAGACGTTCTGCGCGGCTTTCAAAAGTGACATAATTTGACATGTTTTCCTCTTGGTTTGGTTGCTGTTTACCACACCCCTTCCCCTCAGCTGTTGCGGCTGTGGTAATTATCTTTCTCCTATTTACCCTTTCCTCTCCCAGTATTCCTTGCGGTTTATACTTTCTGCCTACTTTGTAGTGTGTGGTGTGGATCTCGGCTGAGATCCGGTTGCTGCGATATCTGCTTTAAGATAAGTGACATTTTCCCTTTTGTGGTTTTCCTTCTGGAGTCTCCTGTTCGTCCTTACTCTTGGAGGAACGGGTTGACTCTTTCCTGTGTCACTAGCTGCAGGGTTCTTTAGGGTGAATTTATTTTTAGCTTCCTGTGTATGAACTCTCCTACCACTAAGGCTTATTCATACTGGTAGTCAGTCAGGGCCTAGTTTCAGGGTTCCCTGCAGGAGGTGACCGTTTCCCTGGTTTTGGTCTTTTCCCTTCCCTCGTACGCTCGGTGTGGCTATTCCCTCCACACCAGAGTGTGACAGAAACTCAATGTAACTGGTGGTTCGTGCTGGAAAAAGCTTGCATTGCTTAGAGCTGTGAATTCCACTCTAAGTCCATTGATCCAGTAATCTTTAGTCCACAGCCAGCTGTTCACAAACGCAATCAAATTCATGTGTTTTTACAAGCATTTTTTTCCTAAAGAGAAGCCTATGCGAAAACACCTGAAAAATGCCATATTTGGAGCATGCCACAAAAAAAAAACACAAAATGGCTAGTTGAGTATGATACGGTTCCATCGAAAATGAACAAATATGGCTTCCCATCAATCTATTCATTGCACACACTACATTTTACATTGTTGCTTTGTATGACTAAACTTAAAACAATATCCCAACATCCTAATGTTGGCAACAACTCCAAAGCTTCTTGTTCCAATGTATACCCTTTTCCGTGGCTGCTGATCATGTGCTGGACTCGCTCATTGTTTCCACATTACTTCTTACTTCTCATCACAATTCTTTCCACAATGCTTTCCTGCTGTCTGTCTCTCCTGATAGCCCAGTGACCTTTATTATTCTGTACAGTTTTATGGACGTTCATGTAATCACTGTATGCCAGTTATTTCTTTCTATCAGAGGATGAGAGCCATACACTTTTCTGTAGGTTTCTGAATATGTTTATTTTTTCCTTTGTTGTCCACAGAAAACAATGGTGACAAATCTAAAGCTGAAAGTACACATTTGTCAGCAGTGATGGCCGAGAGAGCAACACAGCATTTATATATACAGTATATATAAACTGAATACATGTAACGTAGTGATGCAGCATGTACTGCAAACAGTAATTGCTAAAAATGTCCCCACAGGGACTCCTTCCCTTGTCAGGTCTATGTGCGGTGCTAACAAAGGCTGTTATTACCAGCCCACTATTTATTCTCACTATATGCAGTATGCCTCGCTACACTTGTACAATCAATCCCCTGCTCTCCGCACTGTATTGTGTTTTTTTACCAGTTACATGATACTCGGTTCAATATTGAGTGTTGGTTTAATCAAAGCCTGCAGATACCATAAATCCTGCAGGTACCATGTGGCTTTATGGGCTGCAGCCATAGATTCGAACTGAATTACAGCTTGAAGGCAGTAATTGGAAGCACTGGCTGATATTTATAGAGCATGAAGAGCAGGGAGTGAATTGCAGAGTACTGTGCATCCATTTTAGATACGATCTTTGTTTAGAAAAGCAACCCCCCCCAAATGAATGGAAGGTTTCAAGCACATGCAGACATTTCTGCTAAGCATTTTCTTGTATTTGCAAAACAGTTTAAAGATCTTTGCCCAGATGATGTGATGGTACATGCAATATTCATGAAGAATGTGGATTTATACCCAAGAGATGGTTTTGCACCAATTCATGATAGTTTATTTCTCATACTTATATAGTGTCATCATATTCTGCAGCGCTTTACATACATTGTCATCACCCACAGTCCCTAGTGGAGCTACCAATCTAAATTCCCTATTAGTATGTCTTTAGTGTGTGGGAGGAAACCAGAAGAAACCCACACAAAGAAGGAGAGAACAGAAGATCGAGCAGAAGCTCCAGCAGATGTTGCCCCAGTGCTACAAGGCAAGTGATAATTCAAATTTTCACATTTTGGTTATATAACCAGTTAAAATTTTGCTGGTTGGTACTGGAAGCAGTGGAGAAACTTAGTGCCATCCCTAACAGCTTAGGGGGGGGTTCTGTTAGGGTATTCTGTTATAGGTTCTGTTTATAATGGAATGTAATGGATTGTGTAGACAGAATGCAAAATGGAGGCCTTTAAGAGGCATTACGTTTTGATTCGTCATAATAGAAGACATGTAAGGGGTTAAACAGCCCAGACTGGCACTCCTGCCGGTCCAGGCTGTTAGAGCAAGAGCACAGGGGACCTGTGTAGTGCTTAGACCGGGCTGCTGTGAAAAGACAGGGACCCAGCCTATGACCCCTAAGTGACAGGGGTGTAACTACCATAGAGGCATACCATGCATCTGCTATGGGGCCAGGGCAAGAGGGGGCCCAGTCTTGGTTTGGATTATCTCCTCTTCTACAGGACTTTAACCCTCTAAAGAAACAACTTTTAGCAAATGAGGCAGTGGAAAAATGGCCCAAGGGTCATTGAAAAGGGTTTAGGCAGAAACCCTTCTGTCCTGTGTGGGGGGCCTGGTTTTATCCTTGCTATGGGGTCCTTTCTTCTCCATGTACGCCACTGCTAAGTGACCACCATAAAAAGGCGTATGGGTGGTCACTAAGGGGTTAATAAGATTACAACCAATTGAAAAAATGATTTTTAGCACGAAATGAGTAAAATGCAATAGAAAAGTACCCCCAAAAGTGTTCACAGCCTTTAAGCTTTCTATTTTATTTAACGATGCTAACTTGTGAAAAGAGAGCCAGAAATGTGATTAGACATGCATTCATGCTTTAACAGCCTCGTGCACGTCACTATAAAGCGCTTGGAACATATAGCTACAAAATAGGTTTTAACTGAAGAACTCTTATATAGAATAGCAATAACATATTTTAGCAGCTAAAGTTGAAAATAGCACTCCTATGTGGAGACATGCTGTGTTTTATTGACCGTCTCAGTGATGGCTATTGACTGTCTAGTTACAGCTGTGGAGAGCAGAGTCTGAACCTGTTTTCTACACAATGTCAATGAGGAGTCACTAAGGTTAACAATTTAATATATGAGCAAACATATTTACGTTAAACAAATGTGTCTGCTACAACATCGTTCTTCATTTTTTATTCTTTTTCATATTTTTCACCGTGACAAGGGAAATAGATTTCAATATGAAATGTTCACCTTTGCCAGTGCCTATATTGCAAAGCAGCGGAGAGAGATGTTCTTATGATAAAACTCAGTGTGTCAGGATTTAGAAAAAGGTAGAAAAAACTCTTCAGAGATTTGTTCTGGCACTGAACAGCCCAACCTTCAGGAAAAAGAAACAGACTTTTTTAGCTGCACATGAAATATTCATAGTGTGGTGCTCGTGAGAGCCAATTACCACAATCCCTGCCTGATATGGAAACATTTTAAGAGGACAGAATAATTTGCCTGGTGACTTGTTTAGTTACAGAGCACGTGCTACCAGTAAATTAGCACTTTATTGGATTTCATTTGGGAATTTAGTTGCAAGGTTGTTGTTTTTTTCTTTAACCAATTTTTTTTATAGATGCAGATAGTGTACTGTAATCAACAGTCCCTCACCTTATAATTATTTCCTGCAACGTACAGTTGATATAAAATACATAGTTAACATGTGCTCATCATCATCATAATCATCAGTTGCAATCTTCTGCTTATTCCTGTAAGGGCGGGTTCGCAATGGCGATAGTGAATTCTGTTATAGGTTCCGTTATAACAGAATAAAACGGAATTTTAGTACGGATTGCAAAACGGAAGCCTATAAGAAGCATTCCGTTTTGCTCCATCCTAATACATGTCTATGGGGTGCACATAACGGTTCCGTTTGGTTCCTTTATACATGACAGGAAAATAGTACTGTCGACAAGACTATTTTTTCCATCATGTATAATGGAACCAAATGGAACCGTTATGTGCCCACATAGACATGTACTGGGACAGTGCAAAATGAAATGCCTCTTCCGTTTTGCATTCCGTCCTAGAATTCCCTCTGTTAACGTCCTAGAATTAACTCTGTTATAACGGAATTCAATAACGCCAATGCAAACCCGCCCTAACTTACCACTTTAATCATGTGCCGTTTCAATGAATATTCTCTGTCCATTCCCTTAAACAGGTTGGCCAGTTTCTAACCTTACAAGAAGTAAAGTCGTTATGTAACATATGTTATGTCTTGTCTTCTTAAAATCTTCTTCCTTTTCAAGATCTGTAACATATCCTGCTATTACTCAACTGGCACTTTTTATGTATAATCATGCATACATCTGGTACATTGTAATACTGCCACCAATCATTTTACAGTCATATGAACCTTCATGCAATTGTTGCATTAAAGCATAAAATTTTGTAAGAAAACTATAAAAATGTAGGTTTGTGTCTAAATGTCTCAGTCAAACAGAGCCTGTGATGTACCAAACCTCCTAAAATGAAAGTACAAGAAGTGCAGTGCTCACACATGCCAATTTTGCCTATTTCTACTTTCACAAATGTTCACATATTCACGACTAAATAAACCCAAAAACTGTACCATCCAGATCCCATTTGCAGAGCCAGCGTTAGGGGGGGAGGCAAACAGGGCAATTGCCCAGGGCCCCTATTCCTAAATGGAGCCCCCTGCTGAGCTGCCCAGACAGACATGAAAGAGAGCTGGTGGCCGCTCCTGACAAGAGTACAGATGCAGGGTCCTTTTGCTGTGGTGAGGAGCTGGGTGCTGAATCTATAGCACCGGCTCCACAGCAGACAGACATAGCTTGGCCCCGCCCCTTTCCTCTCTCAGAAAGGCCCTGCACTGTGGATGTAATGGCCTCCTTCAGCCTGCTCCTGAGGATTACAGTGTCTCTGGGAAGTTCAGGGAATCAGCCTGCAGAGAATATACAGGACCTGTCCTCCTCTCCCCCCTTCCCCCACCGTAGCTGTTTTTTTTTTTACTATTTGCTGCCTAAAATACACTTGTCTAACTATAATGTAGCATTTCTATCTATCTATCTATCTTTTCTATCATTTATATCTACCTGTCTATCTATCATCTCTAACTAGCATCTATCTATTATCTCTAACTAGCATCTATCTATCTATCTATCTATCTAAAACAAAAAAGCAAATCTCGGCAGCACTGGATAAGAAAAAACAGAGGTGCACGCCAAACAGACCAGACCACGGTCCAAGCATATAAAGAAGAAAAAAGAGGCAGCACTCTCCAGTAAAAAAGTGAAAAAATAGTAGTCTTTATTTACCCAAGTGGGATTGCGACGTTTCGGCCCAGACTGAGCCTTTCTCTATCTATCTATCTATCTATCTATCTATCTATCTATCTATCTATCTATCTATCTATCTATCATCAAAAATCAGGCAGCACTCTCAAAAAAATAAAAGGCAAATAAAAATTTACCCATGTGGGACGTGCAACGTTTCGGCTCGACTGAGCCTTTCTCAATGCCTTTTATTTTTTTGAGAGTGCTGCCTGGTTTTTTATTTTTGTTATTGGATCGCTGTCAGGTCACTGGGCTTGCACCTCAGCTGTACTGTGCGGTGCTGCCGATATCTTTTTTTCTTTTGTATCTATCTATCTATCTATCTATCTATCTATCTATCTATCTATCTATCTATCATCTATCTATCTATCTATCTAAAATGGTAAATGACAATAATTCCACGGCACTCCAAAGGTAGTGAATTGAAGGTGTTTATTCACCTGATTGCGACGTTTCAGTCCTCTCAATGGGACTTTTCTCAAGCAGTGATTATTCGTCCCCCTTGCATTAATACTTTGTTGCGCCACCTTTTGCTGCGATTACAGCTGCAAGTCGCTTGGGGTATGTCTCTATCAGTTTTGCACATCTAGAGACTGAAATTCTTGCCCATTCTTCCTTGCAAAACAGCTTGAGCTCTTTGAGGTTGGATTGAGAGCGTTTGTGAACAGCAGTTTTCAGCTCTTTCCACATATTCTCAATTGGATTTAGGTCTGGACTTTGACTTGGCCATTCTAAGACCTGGATACGTTTATTTTTTAACCATTCCATTGTAGATTTTGCTTTATGTTTGGGATCATTGTCTTGTTGGAAGATAAATCTCTGTCCTAGTCTCAGGTCTTTTGCAGACTCCAACAGGTTTTCATCCAGAATGGTCCTGTATTTGGCTCCATCCATCTTCCCATCAATTTTAACCATCTTCCCTGTCCCTGCTGATGAAAAGCAGGCCCAAACCATGATGCTGTTTGACAGCGGGGATGGTGTGTTCACGGTGATGAGCTGTGTTGCTTTTATGCCAAACATATCGTTTTGCATTGTTTCCAAAAAGTTGGATTTTGGTTTTATCTGACCAGAGCACCTTCTTCCACATGTTTGGTGTGTCTCCCAGGTGGCTTGTGGCAAACTGTAAACGAGACTTTTTATGGATATCTTTGAGAAATGGCTTTCTTCTTGCCACTCTTCCATAAAGGCCAGATTTGTGAAGTGTTCGACTGATTGTTGTCCTATGGACAGACTCTCCCACCTCAGCTGTAGATCTCTGCAGTTCATCCAGAGTGATCATGGGCCTCTTGGCTGCATCTCTGATCAGTCTTCTCCTTGTTTGAGATGAAAGTTTAGAGGGACGCCGGGTCTTGGTAGATTTGCAGTGGTCTGCTACTCCTTCCATTTCAATATGATCGCTTGCACAGTGCTCCTTGGGATGTTTAAAGCTTGGGAAGTCTTTTGGTATCCAAATGCGACTTTAAACTTCTCCACAACAGTATCACGGACCTGCCTGGTGTGTTCCTTGGTCTTCATGATGCTCTCTGTGCTTTAAACAGAACCCTGAGGCTATCACAGAGCAGGTGCATTTATACGGAGACTTGATTGCACACAGGTGGATTCTATTTATCTTCATCAGTCATTTAGGACAACATTTGATCATTCAGAGATCCTCAATGAACTTCTGGAGTGAGTTTTCTGAACTGAAAGTACATGGGCCAAATAATTTTGCACGCCCAACTTTTCAGTTTTATTATTACAAAAAAAGTTTAAATGATCCAATAAATTTCATTCCACTTCACAATTGGGACCCACTTGTTGTTGATTCTTCACCAAAAATTTTAAATGTTATATCTTTTTGTTTGAAGCCTGAAATGTGGCAAAAGGTTGAAAAGTTCCAGGGGGCCAAATACTTTTGCAAGGCACGATAGATAGATAGATAGATAGATAGATAGATAGATAGATAGATGCTAGTTAGAGATAGATAGATGCTAGCTAGAGATGATAGATAACATGTGCCGTCCGTTCCGTGCATTGGAGACAGCAATTTGTGGTCCGCAATGCACGGGCACCATTTGTTTGGTTGCTGCAGACGGATACAGACCCATTTAAGTTGTTCTATTTTTTTGTGGTGCAGAGGCATGGAGAGAAACCCCACAAGAGCACTCCGTAGTGCTTCCATGGGGTTCTGTGCCTCCATTCCACACTGCTCTTTCTGGATTGCGGACCTATTCAAGTGAATGGGTCCACATCTGTGATACGTTGAGCACATGGCCAGTGCCCGTATATTGCAGATGAGCAACGGCCGTCTACATGAGCCCTTAGGCTGAGTTCACACTCAGTTATTTCCATCAGTTAGATCAGAACATGATGAGGTATTTCCATTACACCTTATCTCTGAGTAACCTTCACTACTGGTTTTGGCTCACAACAACTGATGGAAATAACTGACCAAATAACCGAAGTGTGAACAGGGCCTTACCTGCTTCCTGACACTGGCTCTTGGCTCCAGTGCTCTCCAACCTCTGCTCAGGTCACTGGATGTCATCATCCATTTTGACACTGCCTGCAACCAATCATGGGCCACTTGCATCAAGTGAATAAACTTGACTGTCGATACAGTACTTCAGAATTTGGGGCCCCGCTTTTAATTTTGCCCAGGGCCACATTTTGTCTAAAACCGGCCCTGCCCATTTGTGAAATAATGATTAGATGTAAGGGGTGACTAGATCTGGAGTTGCTTATATTCTCAACACTGTAGTCATGGGTGGACTGGCCATAGACCCTACAGGGAAATTTCCCATTGGGCCCTGCTATTGGCCACTAACCAGGTATATAATGATCTGATGCTCTCAGCAATAATTAATGTAGGAGCATCAGGCACTTATGCACCCAGGCAGTGGCTGCAGGTGCCCTCCTGAATTCAATTGTATCACCATACTCAGGACTATGACACTCTTTTGGTTCTGCAGAGGCAGTATTTTGTGCTGCACTATAGTATTTGGTTTTGCAGAGGTAGTATTTCTTGCTGCGCTAAGGTATTTGGTTCTGCTGAGGCAGTATTTTGTGCTTCACTGTGGTATGTGGTTTTGCTGGGGCGGTATTTTGTTCTCCACTGTGGTATTTGTGACCTCACTGACTTCTGTTGTCCCACCTTCTGTCATTTTGGACCCGTCTATTACATGGGGCCACTTTTAGGGTTTTTCCAGGGCCACTTTAAATTCCCAATCTGATCCAGGTTGTTGTAAAATAAAAAAAAGACCTCCCCAAATGTAACAGACGTCATATAGCCTCTAAGGCAGGGGTAGGGAACCTCCGGCTCTCCAGCTGTTGTGAAACTACAACTCCCAGCAAGCATACTCGCTCTGCTCTTCTAAGAACTCTCATAGAAATGAATGAAGCATGCTGGGAATTGTAGTTTCACAACAGCTGGAGAGCCGGAGGTTCCCTACCCCTGCTCTAAGGTAAGAGGGGTGATAACATGAAAAAAGTTCCTGTACCCCAAGTACACTGGTATCTGTGCAATAGGAGAAATGTCAGTAAGGGGTTGTGATGTCACTTGCAGTTTTCCACCTTTCTCTTACATGCACACCTAGGCTCCAGTTGAGTGCTACGCCCCAAATACTTCCCCTACAGTATTGATTCTGGCATCATCTGTAAACCGAGAATCTCTTTAATATGATACCATAATGTAAGCTGTAGTTTTTTAGGTTCTAGCCAAGGTGGGTGTTTAAAGTTTATTACATATTATATGTCCTTGGCAACAAAGCTCGTCATCCAGCATTTTGTATCCATAGTAGACGCGTTGATTGTTTCTCTTTATACTGTGTGATTCTTTAAAAAGTCTCAGGTTCAGTAAAACTTTTATTTCAGCACAAAGGCATGTGGGAGAATCAATGTCATATACTGTAGGTCTTCCAATCAGTATAACATTCTTGAAAATGCACGACAAGGAAAGGTAATATGTATTATCTTGATCAAAACTGTGCTCCAGTGTCCCAATGTGCACTCTGAGCTTTATGTAAGCATTTCATACAACAGTATTTTAAGGACGATGTGTTACTTTGCTTCAGGCAAAATGATTAGCATTCAGCACTCTCTGCAGGCTGGCAACGGGGTAAACGTGGGGGTAACTGAAGACCCCTCACCTGTCCATTTTAGTAACTACTTGTATTTCCCATAAAACAACAAATCTGGGGGAACTTTTCTTATGATACTAGTAGTCCTGCCCTACCTCTGTTATTCTTCATGGTAAAGAATAGATAAATAGACAACTGGGTGTTACATTTCCCCTTATCAAAAGCCTGTGTCCCTACACTGTTTGACACAGATCCTCTTTAAAGGGAATCTATCACAAAAACCTGTTCTATATTTTATTTATGCTAAAAAAATCTATTATATATTTGTAAGAAATAATAAATAAATAAATAAAAATTCCAATGTGTGAAATATTATAAATAAATATTAGATTTTACCATATTTACCATCTTTGGTCACCAGGGGGAGATCTGCTGGTCAAATGAGGCTTTGAGCAACCTGTAAGTAGGCATGCTGCAAAAAAGTGGATGGTACCAATGACATCACCAATTCACGCCTTCAGCGGTGACATCACTGCTTCAGCAAGATAAGATGAGACAATGGCTTTGTTACAAAAACACAGATCTCTGCTCCTCAGGCTCCTCCCCCACTGGTCACATGGCCGATTACATCACTAAGGTCCTACAGCCCCAAGAACCTCCATCTACTCTGTTTCTGAGTCCTGGGCCGCTCACCCCAGCAGTACACTCAGCAAAAATTGTCTGCACTGCTGGGGTGAGCTGCCATAGAATTTAGAACAGGCAGCCTAATGAAGACAAGGACACTGCTTCAGGAGTGAGGAGCAGGCACAGTGGGCTTCCCCCAGCAGCAAGGAGGGAGGACCTGGCTGTGTGTTACTGGTGTCATCACAGGGGCGGGCTCACGTCTTCCATTCATTCTCTATAGGGTCGGCAGCGACTGAGGAAACCTATGTACATGCCTGCCATAAGTGAGGTGCCATTGTGTTGTAAACCCAGACTGGCACACTTTACTTCCAACATGGCAGCCCCCATGTAAGGCAAGAAAACTGAATAAAAAAAAACATTTACACAATTTGAAAAATACATTATGTTAAAACCTGCTTTTGTTATGTTGTAAAACATATCAAAATTTTTTTCTTTGCGATAGTCTCCCTTTAAAAACTCCTTACACCGGCTATGTCACCCGGATCAACCTTACCCTACCAGGCATATAGCCTGGCAGGGTTTACAACGCTGATTAAAATGGTATATGTCTTATGTACGTCGGTAGTATCATTGTGGAGAAAAATGAAGTTTTAAAATTATGCAAATGAACTATTTGAGCATCAGGAGGCGGACTTATGCGTTTTGTTGCAATGCCCCTGGTGCTCCATAATAATGCCCCTCTGGTTTTTATCAACCCCCCCCTGCCTTTAGATTGAGAGCGCTAGACTGCAGTCGTGTCCTGACTTGGGTGTTGTGCGCAAGCACCATCTGAGCACGAGTTCTGTCTAGCACTGTCAATCTAAAGACGGGGGCCTCAGCCCCAGAAGCTGTCTCTCTGTGGTGGCCATCAATTTCTACTGTATTCTGTTCTCCTAGGAGGTGAGATGTGGGCCACAGGACCAAGCCAGCCCTACTGGAGATCATCATCCCACTGGGAAATCTCCCTGTAAGGTCCACCCCGACTATGTAAATAAATCATCATCCTAGTGATGCACAGATAATACATTTCTTATATTTGTAAGTGAAAAGTATAAAGACGAGCAAGTACAGCTTAGGCTACGTTCACACTTGCGTTTGCAGGATCCAATTGTGAGATCCGTCTGTATCATGATAATACAAACGTCTGCATCCGTTCTGAACGGATCCGTTTGTATTATCTTGTACATAGCCAAGACAGATCCGTCATAAACTCCATTGAAAGTTAATGGAGAACGGATCCGTTTTCTGTTGTGTCAGACAAAACGGATCCGTCCTCATTGACTTACATTGTGAGTCATGATGGATCCGTTTGCATCAGTTTCCGCCAACCGGACACCAAAACGCTGCCTGCAGTGTTTTAGTGTCCGCCTCCAAAACGGAATGGAGACTGAACTGAAGCAAACTGATACAAACTGATGCATTCTGAACGGATCCTTTTCCATTCAGAATGCATTAGGAAAAAACTGATCAGTATAAGACCGTTTATGAGAGCTTGTGACGATCTCACTAACGGATCCTGCAAACGCAAGTGTGAAAGTAGCCTTACCTTTGTGCTCTGTTTTTGATTGTCTATCATTGGGTATGGCAGCGTTGATGGTTAAATCTTGCCATTGAACGCTAATGATGGGTTACTCAGTGAACAATCTTCAGCACATGAAGCATTTGGAGAAATGTACAAGTCTTTAGAGAAGGGTTTTCTGAATAATTTTATTGCAACATTCCAACCATCTCTAGAGGGCTTTAGTTCAGACTTTGTAAAATGTTGAGTAATATGCTATTTAGATGTTCAATTAGAAGGTTCCTGGCAGGGATTTGTACAAATAGCTGCTCCCATCTTTCTGGTGCATGTGTTACAGCATAGCGTATTAGGCAATCTGGCAAATAAGGGGTTTTGATTTATAATTTACTCCTTCCTCTAAGACAGGAGTCATTGTGTGGTTTGACAGTGGGATCGTTCCCAGCATCCATCTGTGCATTTATTGTACAGTCATGGCCAAAAGTTTTGAGAATGATACAAATATTAATTTTTACAAAGTCTACTGCTTCAGTTTTTATAATGGCAATTTGCATATACTCCAGAATGTTATAAAGAGTGATCAGCTTAACAGCAATTACTTGCAAAGTCAATATTTGCCTAGAAAATGAACTTTATCCCCCAAAACACATTTCAACATCATTGTAGCCCTGCCTTAAAAGGACCAGCTAACATCGTTTCAGTGATTGCTCCATTAACACAGGTGTGGGTGTTGATGAGGACAGGGCTGGAGATCAATCTGTCATGATTAAGTAAGAATGACACCACTGGACACTTTAAAAGGAGGCTGGTGCTTGGCATCATTGTTTCTCTTCTGTTAACCATGGTTATCTCTAAAGAAACATGTGCAGTCATCATTGCACTGCACAAAAATGGCCTAACAGGGAAGAGTATCGCAGCTAGAAAGATTGCACCTCAGTCAACAATCTATCGCATCATCAAGAACTTCAAGGAGAGAGGTTCCATTGTTGCCAAAAAGGCTCCAGGGCGCCCAAGAAAGACCAGCAAGCGCCAGGACCGTCTCTTAAAAGTGCTTCAGCTGCAGGATCGGGCTACCAGCAGTGCAGAGCTTGCTCAGGAATGGCAGCAAGCAGGTGTGAGTGCATCTGCACGCACTGTGAGGCGGAGACTCTTGGAGCAAGGCCTGGTCTCAAGGAGGGCAGCAAAGAAGCCACTTCTCTCCAGAAAAAACATCAGGGACAGACTGATATTCTGCAAAAGGTACAGGGAGTGGACTGCTGAAGACTGGGGTAAAGTCATTTTCTCTGATGAATCCCCTTTTCGATTGTTTGGGACATCTGGAAAACAGCTTATTCGGAGAAGACGAGGTGAGCGCTGCCACCAGTCTTGTCTCATGCCAACTGTAAAGCATCCTGAAACCATTCATGTGTGGGGTTGCTTCTCAGCCAAGGGAATCGGCTCTCTCACAGTCTTGCCTAAAAACACAGCCATGAATAAAGAATGGTACCAGAATGTCCTCCGAGAGCAACTTCTCCCAACCGTCCAAGAGCAGTTTGGCGATCAACAAGGCCTTTTCCAGCATGATGGAGCACCTTGCCATAAAGCAAAGGTGATAACTAAATGGCTCAAGGAACAAAACAGAGATTTTGGGTCCATGGCCTGGAAACTCCCCAGATCTTAATCCCATTGAGAACTTGTGGTCAATCATCAAGAGACGGGTGGACAAACAAAAACCTACAAATTCTGACAAAATGCAAGCATTGATTGTGCAAGAATGGACTGCTATCAGTCAGGATTTGGTCCAGAAGTTGATTGAGAGCATGCCAGGGAGAAGTGCAGAGGTCCTGAAGAAGAAGGGTCAACACTGCAAATATTGACTTGCTGCATTAACTCATTCTAACTTTCAATATAAGCTTTTGTTACTCATAATATGATTGCAATTATATTTCTGTATGTGATAAAAACATCTGACAAACACACGTAAAAAACAGAGGGCAGCAGATCATGTGAAAATATAATATTTGTGTTATTCTCAAAACTTTTGGCCATGACTGTAGACATTGTGCAAAATGTTTTTCTTTTTACCTTGCAAATGGCTCTTTATAGCACCATTACAAGACTCACTTGTTTGGTGAGTTTTAATGCTATACATTTAATTAGTATATTTATTTAAAGTACTTGTTCTTTCACAATGAATAGTTTTATTTATTGATGGGAGATTCTGACCAAAGCATCAAAAAAGTATATTGTATCATATGACGTGCAGCATACCTTATGTATTAAATGCATTCCAGAGTATGTGGATCATATTTTGTGACACAATGACCTGTGGTATACAGTACAGACCAAAAGTTTGGACACACCTTCTCATTCATTTCTGTATTTTCATGACTATGAAAATTGTAGATTCACACTGAAGGCATCAAAACTATGAATTAACACGTGGAATTATATACTTAACAAAAAAAGTGTGAAAAAACTGCAAATATGTCTTATATTCTAGGTTCTTCAAAGTAGCCACCTTTTGCTTTAATTACTGCTTTGCACACTTTTGGCATTCTCTTGATGAGCTTCAAGAGGTTGTCACCTGAAATGGTTTTCACTTCACAGGTGTGCCCTGTCAGGTTTAATAAGTGGGATTTCTTGCCTTATAAATGGGGTTGGGACCATGAGTTGTGTTGGGCAGAAGTCAGGTGGATACACAGCTGATAGTCCTACTGAATAGACTGTTAGAATTTGTAATATGGCAAGAAAAAAGCAGCTAAGTAAAGACAAATGAGTGGCCATCATTACTTTAAGAAATGAAGGTCAGTCAGTCCGAAAAATTGGGAAAACTTTGAAAGTGTCCCCATATGCAGTCGCAAAAACCATCAAGCGCTACAAAGAAACTGGCTCACATGAGGACGGCCCCAGGAAAAGAAGACCAAGAGTCACCTCTGCTGCGGAGGATAAGTTCATCCGAGTCACCAGCCTCAGAAATCGCAGGTTAACAGCAGCTCAGATTAGAGACCAGGTCAATGCCACACAGAGTTCTAGCAGCAGACAAATCTCTACAACAACTGTTAAGAGGAGACTGTGTGCAGCAGGCCTTCATGGTAAAATAGCTGCTAGGAAACCACTGCTAAGGACAGGCAACAAGCAGAAGAGACTTGTTTGGGCTAAAGAACACAAGGAATGGACATTAGATCAGTGGAAATCTGTGCTTTGGTCTGATGAGTCCAAATTTGAGATCTTTGGTTCCAACCACCGTGTCTTTGTGCGACGCAGAAAAGGTGAACGGATGGACCCTACATGCCTGGTTCCCACCGTGAAGCATGGAGGAGGAGGTGTGATGGTGTGGGGGTGCTTTGCTGGTGACACTGTTGGGGATTTATTCAAAATTGAAGGCATACTGAACCAGCATGGCTACCACAGTATCTTGCAGCGGCATGCTATTCCATCCGGTTTGCGTTTAGTTGGACCATTATTTATTTATCAACAGGACAATGACCCCAAACACACCTCCAGGCTGTGTAAGGGCTATTTGACCAAGAAGGAAAATAATGGTGTGCTACGCCAGATGACATAGCCTCCACAGTCACCAGACCTGAACCCAATCGAGATGGTTTGGGGTGAGCTGGACCGCAGAGCAACAAGTGCTAAGCATCTCTGGGAACTCCTTCAAGACTGTTGGAATACTATTTCAGGTGACTACCTCTTGAAGCTCATCAAGAGAATGCCAAGAGTGTGCAAAGCAGTAATCAAAGCAAAAGGTGGCTATTTTGTAGAATATAAGACATATTTTCAGTTGTTTCACACTTTTTTTGTTAAGTATATAATTCCACATGTGTTAATTCATAGTTTTGATGCCTTCAGTGTAAATCTACAATTTTCATAGTCATGAAAATACAGAAAACTCTTTGAATGAGAAGGTGTGTCCAAACTTTTGGTCTGTACTGTGCATAGTGTGTAGAGATGAGTGAATCTTCAAAATTCGCTTTGGCGAATAATCGACAAATTTTTAAGAAGATTCGTTCTTAATACTTAATTTATTCAGGCGACGTTTACAGATTACAGAACATTCAGGGTAAGGCTACATTCATACGACAGTTGTTTTTGCGGCCTCCGATCCGCATATTTTGCGGCTCGGATGCGGACCCATTCACTTAAATGGGTCAGCAAAAAATGCGGACAGCACACTGTGTGCTGTCCGCATCCTTATGTCCATTCCTATTTTTGTCCGTTTTGCGGACAAGGATGGGCATTGTTACAGTGGATCCGCAAAAAAACGGATGCCATACGGAACATCATCCGTTTTTTTGCGGATCTGCAATTTGCAGACTGCAAAACACAACGTTCTTGTGAATGTAGCCTAATACAGCGCCCCATACCTCTTACATCCAGTGACATCTCCTCTGATGTAGATGTTCTCTTTCCTCATCTTCTCCTTTCAGACCAGACGCCATTTTTCAGCCATTTCTCATCTCTGCAGTTTGACAAAAAAAAATCTTAGTTTATTACTTTTCCATCATCCTCCCGTCTTCTGGACAAATCATCCTACCACCCTCAGTACTGTGCCACTAGTACCACACAGATAGTGCCCTTCAATAATTATTGGCACACAGTGTCCTAAAATAACTGTGCCCAGAAAATAGTGTCCCTGACAGTAATAGTGTAAACATAACGCCCCCCCCAGAAATAACTGCACTATGCTGATACTGTGCCAGGGTGCCCCCCACAGTAATAGTGCTCCCCAAAGTCCCAACTAATAATTCTCTGCCAGAGTGCACTTGTTAGTAATAGTGACTCCAACAGTACTAATGTCCCCACTGTGCCCCAGAAATAATAACGCTTCCAATGTGCCAGTAAGAAGTGCTCCCAATAATGTGCCAGTAAGTGCCCCCATAGTGCACCCCAATAATATGCCAGTAAGAAGTGCCCCAATAATGTGCCAGAAGTGCCCCCACAATTTTTTCCCAATAATGTGCTAGTAAGTGCCCCCCAATAATGTGCCAGTAAGAAGTGCCCCCAATAATGTGCCAGTAAGAAGTGCCTCCATAGTGCCACCCAATAATGTGCCAGTACGAAGTGCCCCAATAATGTGCCAGAAGTGCCCCCAAAATTCAAAATTCCCCCAATAATGTCCCAGTAAGAAGTGCTCCCCCCAATGATTCCCCCTCAAACCATGTGCCAGTAAAAAGTGTCCCACCCCTATAGATGCCCCCCAAATCATGTGCCAGTATGAAATGCCCCCCAGTGCCCCCATGTGCCAGTAAGAAATGCCCCCAGTGCCCCCATGTGCCAGTAAGAAGTGCCCCCATGTGCCAGTAAGAAATGCCCCCAGTGCCCCCATGTGCCAGTAAAAATGCCCCCAGTGCCCCATGTGCAGTAAGAAATGCCCCCAGTGCCCCCAAGTGCCCCCATGCCCCATGTGCCAGTAAGAAATGCCCCCCAGTGCCCCGATGTGCCAGTAAGAAATGCCCCCAGTGCCCCCATGTGCCAGTAAGAAATGCCCCCCAGTGCCCCCATGTGCCAGTAACAAATGCCCCCAGTGCTCCCAGTGCCCCCCCAAAAAAATAAACACTTATACATACTGAGCTGGCAGCGATGCGATGCAGGCCTCTTCTGGCCTGTGTCCCGCACTGTACGGCTCAGGCGGCGAAATGACGTCATTGCGCCACCTGAGCCGCCCTCTGTAGCCTATCAGAGGAACAGGCAGGGGAGACGCCTCTCCCTCCCCTGCCCTGCAGCACAGGCATCCTCAGGACGGCGATACAGATGACTATGGAGATGAGTGCTTCCACAATGGAAACGCTCATCTCCCTCTGTGATGCCGCCGCCGCTGCCCCCCAACTGTGCGCAGGGCCACGCTGCACCTTGCTGGCTTAGGGCACTGGCTTAGGGGCCCGGTCGCAAGTGCGACCGCTGCAACCCCTATAGCTATGCCACTGCCGTGGAGGTATATTCGACCTGATCCCCCACGTATAGGCTGTGATGGGCTTGGGGCAGGTAAGGCCATTTAACAGACCTGTGACACACAAAGTACTCCTCCCTGTCCTAGTCATCTGCAAGGAAGCCACTGCCTCTCTCCACCGAAAACCAGATGATGGTTCCTTTGCGCCGTTCCAGCGTAGGTTCTCCCGGCCTCGGATGGTCAAGCACTTGGATGACCCAGTCCTCCACCGCTTTCTTATAGTCTCATAGGGTCTGGGCGTGGGCTGTCATGGATGCAGGCACAATGGGATTCAGCCGCATGGAAGGTGTTCTTCTCCTGGGCGGCGAAGTGGACGCTCCAGCCGCCTCCACCGCACCAGCCGACATGGTGGACACCTCCAGTGCCCATGTGATTCTCGGGTCACTGGTGCCACTCTGATCTCTTCGGGCCTCTCCGGTGGTTCGGGGTCGCTACCCCACACCATCTCTCCCCACTTTGAACGTAGTTGGTGTGCCATGTTGTCTTGTTCACAGCTGGCTTGAACTGGAGAGGAGGGCGGAGTAATGAGGGAGGAGTCTTCACTCGCTATACTTGCAAACAGAAAGTTCCCGGTGGGCCGGACTGGTTTTTCCCGCTTCTGAGAGGGGCATATGTTCACTTTCCCACTCTTGAGGGGGCTTATCATCATTTTCACGCTTCTGGGGGCCGGCAGGTAAGAATAATGCGTATGTAACATACAAAATTTTAATAACATTTAATATTCGTGTGAAGCGAATCTGAAAAAATCCGGATTTGCTTCAGAGTAGAAAATGAGGATTCGTAACGAATATACGAAGCGGCGAATAGATTCGCTCATCTCTAATAGTATGCTATTTGATTAGTGGCCATGTTGGAAGAAGTGTGAGATGAGGAAACAGTTCTCATTGTGTGAACTTTGTATTTGTGTAAATGAAGTTAAATGATTTGGACTGACATTCTGCTGTTTGGCAACAAGAGGCCGCTGCTTCACAGCTAAAATGACGGCATTTCTTTATTCATGTCATGTTGAAAACACTCAGGGGTGGCGTTACAAAGCTTGGATAGGAAGTGATACAGCAGCAGTTATCTTAGAGTGAGCCTGGGAGAAGCACACAGGAGCGGTGTGAGGAGAGAATCCGTTGACATCCAAGCGTGGGAGCATCCTTCAGGGACCAGAGCTGTAGCCAATTGGAGCTGATCATGTCCATGACTCTGATGTTGTCCAGAGGAAGGAGAATTGCTGGCAGGAACCCAGATGAGAGCTGAGGAGTAAATCCACAGAGACTGCTGTACTGCACGCTGGTTGGAGAAACCCTTGTTCGATCCACAGTCACCACCTTATACAGAGCAGACCCATGTCGGTAAATCTAATCATGCACATATTTCATCACAGTTTTGGCGCCTAGGATCCTACAGATTGAGACCAGGCCTGTAGTCAGTTAGTTAGGTCTTCTGTTTGTGTCAGGCCACAAGGATTGTTATCTACTCATAACAAGGACTTCACAGTTAAAGGTGCAGTTTTAGCCGGAGAGCTGATAAGCGTAACAATGAATTCAAGCCAGGCTGATGTTTACTCAGAAGAAACACTAAAGGCATGTGCTACATGATCAATTATTGGGGGAATAATATAGCATGTAATAAGATTGTAAGCTGTTGTGCTGTACTGCAGGCTAGCCCGCACCATGTTCTCAAACAATTGTTCCTGATTCTAGCGTGATAAAAGGTAAGGCGTGGCTGGCCTATTTAAGCCCGCCAGTAGGTAAATTTACCGCTCATACCTCGAGCGTCCACCGGAGGGCACCGCGCTATACAGCACAAGGGTCTCAGCCCCCTGGCTGGATGTATGCAAATTTATTTGTGTGTAACCAGCATCCATGGCTGTGTTCATTACAGGTTTAAGTAAAATATGGTTTTGGCAAAACAGGTGTTGGAGTTGCTTTCCTTGTTTGTGACTTCGCTGTACCCTGCGAAGCCCTCCCCGGTAAACGGGAAAAGGGAAGAGCACCAGAGGTCAGATATTGAGCTTTATTCCTTTAAAATGTGTTACTGTGTAATGCTAGTGTCTATACCAATATTGTAATACTGTAAAGAGGACCTCTCATCAACCCTGATATGTGTGTTTAGTAAGTACTTGCATTCCCCAATTTTAATGTGGAATACAATGATTTACTAAAACACACGTTTCTTCTTTATGAAAATGTTAAATCTTGTAGTTCTTGTCTTTTCCAGTTATTCAGAATGTATTGGCAATGTATCTTGTTTATCTGCATTTCCTGATTCTAGACTATATAAAGGGGGTCTCTGGTTTCTAGATACTGATGACTTATCCATGATAACAGATTGGTGGCGGTACGGCAGCTGGCACTCCTATGGATCAGTTGCTTTCTGAAGCCACTGGTGCTGGAAACGAAACAGCTGGTGGAGCTGGCAGCTGAAGGCTCCATCCACTGTGTAGTGTCTGTGCAGGGGTATTGAAGCTCAACTCCCATTTCCTTATTTATTTTAGATGAACATGAAAAAACTGAATGAATAGAAACCACAACTCATGCTGTAAAAAACAAGACCCCCATAAAGCTGTGTTGATGGAAAAATAAAAAAGTTATTAACTCCAGAATACTGGGTTAAAGAATCCTTGTCACTAAGAAGTTAAAATGATGGCCACCCTTGAATATATTTTTTATAGGTTCAATATTCTTCACTGTTGAATTTCTTATTATATCTCAAAGTGGTTGTCCCATGAAAAATATTCTGCGTTTTCAAACCAGCACCTGGATCTGAGAATATATGCAATTGCATGTAATTAAACATTTAGTATAGCCTCTGAGTTATTCAATAAAATGTATCTGTATAGCACCACCTGCTGTTTGCTCTTTTTATTATTTCTCTGTCCACTGCACTGAGATGGACACAACCATCCTTAAACTGCCTCCTGAGCTGTGATAGGGAGAAAACTGCACCAGAAAAGACATGACCCCTGAGCTACAGCTGAAAGACATGCTCCCTGAGCTGGACATGCCCCCTGAGCTGCCAGCTTCATATAAATCTAGCAGAGCAATTGGAACTATTCATCGGGAGATCTCTGGATACATGTGAGGTACAGGGCTGATTCTAGCTTTGTTATGATGTCTGATCTTCATTTTTTACATTAATCTGGGCATAACCCACTGGAGGGAACAGGATGGGAGCTTACTGCATACAGTTTGTGCATTGAATTCAACAATAAAAGATTGTGCAAATAATCTCTAACGCTCTAGTGGTGGTAGACCACATACCAAGATCAATATACATCAACTAACCTGTGGGGAAGTGTGGAAGTCACTGTAGGGCCAGCCATACACATTAGACAGATGACGACCAGATACAGCTCTGCTGAGTGTGCATATGCAATCAATAGGGAGAATAGAGGAAGCTGCTGTCAGGCTCCTTCACTGGCAGCTGAAATCTAATGGCCAGATCCTACTCTCCACCATCTGCTGTCAGGTGTGAGTTGGAAGATTCCAGAAAATATAAAACATATAAGATATATTTAATGTATGTGGTCATATTAAAAGGGTTTTCCTGTTTGCACCGACATCCTTTAAAATCATTATGAAGGTAGCTGTAATTTTTTAATGTATTTCTTTTACCTTTATAGCGCCTTTTTTCCCGTTCTGGGCTGTGGTCACATGACCATGTCCATGCAGCTTGCTCTTATTTCCTGTGATGTTATGTCCATAGACGTTTCAAAGCAGTAACAGCGCCAGTAATAGAGGAGTGTCTATGTAACTAGCTGGGTGGGAGAAGCTATAGACTAGCTGGATGTTAGGAGCAGTGATAGAGGAGTGACAAGGTAAGTACCTGGGTGGGCGGAGCTATAAACTAGCTGACCTGTGTTAGGGGAAGTGATAGGGGAGTGTCTATGTAACTAGCGGGCTGGGAGGAGCTATAAGCTAGCTGGGTGTTGTTAGGGGCAGTGATAGGGGAGAGTCTATGTAACTAGCGGGGTGGGAGGAGCTTTAAACTTGCTGGGTGTTGTTAGGGGCAGTGATAGGGAAGTGTCTATGTAACTAGCGGGGTGGGAGGAGCTATAAACCAGCTGGGTGCTGTTAGGAGCAATGATAGGGGAGTGTCTATGTAACTAGCGGGGTGAGAGGAGCTTTAAACCAGCTGGACATTGTTAGGGGTAGTAATAGGGGAGTGTCTATGTAATTAGCAGGGTGGGAGGAGCTATAAAATAGCTGGGCATTGTTTTGTTTTTTTAAAGTATTTATTTGTCAAGGTTTTCATAAAAAAACATTTAACAAACAGATGGTACTGTTACAGCACACAGATTCAAGCAAATTGTGCAGCAGCGAACAGATATATAATGCAATTTGCATAGGACTCCCCATGATAATCATTCACAGGTACAAAATCATTGTCGCTTCTGTAAGTGTCATATACAGGAATTTGACATCACGCACACATACAACATTCACACCACCGTAGCGCCGTAGAGCCCCCAACGACCGTTCAGACCACTGAGGTCTTAGCATCAATCCAGAGACTCCATATTTTGTCGAATTTCTCTGGACACCCCCTAGCTAAGTCATCCTGTACATCGGCAAAGCTGCCTCAATAAGTTGCATCCAATGTTGAACTGAAGGAAGCTTAGGAGGCTTCCAATTCAATAAAATGGACTTTCTGGCATAGAACATCAGCAATCTATATAAAATTCTGGCATATTTGGTCTGCAGTAGATCTTCAACCAGACCCAACAAACTATTCTTAGGGGAACACACTGCGGGTAGACCCAGCTTCAGATTTAAGAACTCATGGATCGCTGACCAGAATTCCGCTATTTTGGGACATTCCCATATCATGTGTAACAACTTGCCAGTCCCCTGGTTACATCTAGTACACAAAGAGCTACTTAGACGATGCATTCGTTCTAGTTTAACAGGTGTCAAATACACACGGTGCAGCCATTTAACCTGTATCAACTGATCCCTTGCACATATTACAGTGTTCCTCCAATTGTGCATAAGTTCCTTCTCATGTCTGTCTTCCAGCCTCGGAATGTCCCATCTGGCCACAGCTCTGGATAGCGGGGAAGAGAGGTGAGACATAAGTACCGAATAAAAGGAAGATACTGGTTTACATAAAGTCGTTAATCTGGCAGTTCTTTCAATTTCAGCATGCTCTATCTTGATTTTACCTCTTCCAAACTGTTCTGAACAAGCATGCCACAATTGGAGATATCTGAAGAGACTAGTCTGAGGTAATCCAAATTCAGCCAAGTCCAGGAAGGTTTTAAATATATCCTCGCAATATAATTGGAGCTGGGCATTGTTAGGGGCAGAAATAGGAGAGTGTCTATGTAACTAGCGGGGTGGGAGGAGCTATAAACTAGCTGGATGTTGTTAGGGGCAGTGATAGGGAAGTGTCTATGTAACCAGCTGGTGGAAGGAGCTATAAACTAGCTGGCTGTTAGAGGTGGTGCTGGAGCTGTGGCAAAGAAAGTAGAAGTGCATCATGGTTTTGGTGGGATATAGCAATAGGAGGTGCTACATAAAGAATGTAACAGCCAGAGTGATTGGTTTATGTGGTGCAAATGGGTCAGAGAAGTCCAAACTGAAAATACAAAAGTATAGGGAAGATGTAAATGAAGTAAAAAACTACTTGAGCAGATGTGTCAAAAACCATAGTAATCCCTGAAAACCCCTTTAAGGACACATTTAGAGGTACTGCCTCTACCACCACTGTGACATCCACTTTTTGTTTGGTGATTTTGTGCTATAAATGTTTGGACTGCTGACATAATTACTCACTTAGAAACAGAGCATATTACCTTGATATGTATACATGTTTCCCAGCCTTCCCATTCATTTCCTGTTCAATAATGGATGAATGATTGGAAAATATTATGTCTTCCTAGCTGATCTTGAAAATAAAATCCTCCAATCCAGACTTCCTTTTTTCCTTGTTTCAACTTTCATAAACAGGAAATCCCATTATAACATTACGACAGCGGTGATTGTAGCCAAGGAAAACTGTCGCCCGTAAGCAAGAAAGGATTAGGTCTTAAATCTGACTCCTGACTTCTGCTTGTTTGACACATTGTATCTTATTAGTGAAATAGTTCATTGTAAATGTTTTGCTGAGAGTCACCTGTAATCTTACGCTATGTAAATAAATGCATACCGGCTGCCATGAAATCACATATGTGTATAAATGTGTGTGCCTTCTCATGTATGCAAATACCATTGCCAAAGCAGATTGGTTTGTCAGTGCCCCCTATAACCAACATGGCTTGCCAGTCGCCCCCCACCAGCTAGGCCACATCACTTGCCAGTCTCCCCCACCAGCTATGCGCTTGAGCTTGCTACAGGTCCTCATTGTAATTTTGGTATTTCTGTAATAACAATACAGAATTATTCCCTATGACCAGGTTGTTGCTACCAATGGAGTGCTGTGCTTCTGTATGCTTAAAGGGGTTGTGCAGTGTCCGATACTGACTACCTATTCTCAGGATAGGTCACCAATATCTGATAGGTGGGGGTCCAACTCGCCCAACTTGCACCACCACCGATCAGCTGCATGAAGAGGATGTGGCGCTCATCCTCTTTAGCAGCTGTAATTACAATGTACCGCTACTTCAGACTAGACGGTCTGAAGCTAAACACCGAAGAGGACACAGTGATCGCACTAGTGCCACGGCCTCTCCAAACAGCTGATCATTGGAGGTCCTGGGAGTTAGACCCTCACTGATCTGATATTGATGACCTATCCTGAGGACAGGTCATCAGTATCAGACACTGCACAACCTCTTTTATGGTTTTTATTGAGGTTTTATAAAATTGCTGAAAATTACGCCTTTAATCTCACCTCATCTATAATGTCAGTATTCTCAACAGACTTTTTTTCTATCCTTTATTTCACAGATGAACTTATGATAAATGCATGTAAAAATGCAAAGGATGACATGTTGAGTAATATCAACTGTTCCTTTACAGACAGGGGACACTATTTTATTATATCTTTCTTATTCTAATTATCATTGCTATTGATTGCTATGGGAATAGTTACCGCTATATTTAACAATAAGAAATTACAAAATAAACAAATCATAAAATAACTAAAAATATCAATAACTAAACTTTTTGACAAATGTTTGCTGTATGAAAATGCATCCCCTTTGGATTGTTTATTCTCATGTATGGACTCATTCAAGTGTCTCTTTTTGTACAGGAAAATATCCCTGGTATCTTGCCTTTCGACAATTCTTTGTGTTTATGCACGTGGGGAAAATATATAATATCTAAATGATCATTAGAGACATTCCGTATGTGTGAGAACGTCTTATAGCTACTCCTATCCCACTGAAAAAATCTATATTTGGAGTTATAACACTCCTTTAATATCCTGTCTGTCTATAAAAGAAGAAGTTGTTGGACAGTGGAACTGGTAAAATACATTTACAGATAACCATCAATATTTTACATAGACACCAACTGCAACCTAAAGCAAACTCTGAAAAACATCTACCATGTAATCAAACCCCAAACCGTATTTATTTTAGGAGTGATTACAGGCCTGATGCTGAATTCTTGCAGAGTATTTTTCTTTCCTTGGCTGCCATGAAATAAAGCATTGTATTTCAAGGATGATTTTCCTGATATGATGATACTCTGCTGAGTTGGAATGTAGTCTTCTTACTTACAGTTCTACAGATGTCTGCGAATATAAGTATATTACATAGTTTCATTGCCATTCTTGCAGTATTTATTTTTCCTTTTGCAACATGTCCTGGTTTTGGCACAAGAATGATTTTTTTTTCCAAATTGTAATAAACTGCGATGATCGTTATCACACAGGTGCATGGTAATTTAGAAGGGTAGCAAAGAATTTAATGAAAGTTGCTCATGTTTCCTTTTTCATGACCTGTGCCAAGAATCAAAGAGCAAACATCCTGCGTTTGGTTCTGTTTAGCAATCTGAGACTGTTGAGGCGGCTTAGAGCAAGCGAATGAAATAACTAACAAATCAAAACAATGTAACAGGAGACAAGGAGTAGCATTGTCCTTCTATATAACAAGCATGCTTTGTGATAGGTGCCATCTATAGATATGTAGTACTATAGTATGAGTTGTAAGCAGCACTCTATACAAACAATGCGGTACATATTAAAATGAATTATTGTACTAAGGATACAACTGTTTAAGGACATTATTTGCATTTACATAGTATTTTGTATATATATACAGTACAGACCAAAAGTTTGGACACACCTTCTCATTAAAAGAGTTTTCTGTATTTTCATGACTATGAAAATTGTAGATTCACACTGAAGGCATCAAAACTATGACTTAACACATGTGGAATTATATACTTAAAGAGGCTCTGTCACTAGGTTGTAACCTATGTATTTAAATACATAGGTTACAAGGCCTAGTGACAACTTTTAAAATCATACCTTTCATGCAGAGTTCTGCGCAGCGGTCGCGTAGAAATTTAAACTTTAAAAAGTATGCAAATGAGCCATCGGAGCACCAGGGGGCGGCCTCTTTCCTCTGGAGCACCGCTCCTTCTCCTACTGCGCATGCGCCTGGAAAATTTTAGGGCGCATGCGCGAGAGTTCAGCGCTAGACTTACCAGTCTAGCGCTGTCTATCAAATACAGAAAGGGGCGTGATTAGAGACAGGGGACGTGCCTCGGGCCCGGGGGGGCGGTGAAGGAGCCATGCTCCAGAGGAAAGAGGCCGCCCCCCGGTGCTCCGATGGCTCATTTGCATACTTTTTAAAGTTTAAATTTCTACGCGACCGCTGCGCAGAACTCTGCATGAAAGGAATGATTTTAAAAGTTGTCACTAGGCCTTGTAACCTATGTATTTAAATACATAGGTTACAACCTAGTGACAGAGCCTCTTTAACAAAAAAGTGTGAAACAACTGAAAATATGTCTTATATTCTAGGTTCTTCAAAGTAGCCACCTTTTGCTTTGATTAGTGCTTTGCACACTCTTGGCATTCTCTTGATGAGCTTCAAGAGGTAGTCACCTGAAATGGTATTCCAACAGTCTTGAAGGAGTTCCCAGAGATGCTTAGCACTTGTTTGCCCTTTTGCCTTCACTCTGCGGTCCAACTCACCCCAAACCATCTCGATTGGGTTCAGGTCTGGTGACTGTGGAGGTCAGGTCATCTGCCATAGCACCCCATCACTCTCCTTATCAAATAGCCCTTACACAGCATGAAGGTGTGTTTGGGGTCATTGTCCAGTTGATAAATCAATGATAGTCCAACTAAACGCAAACCGGATGGAATAGCATGCCGCTGCAAGATGCTGTGGTAGCCATGCTGGTTCAGTATGCCTTCAATTTTGAATAAATCCCCAACAGTGTCACCAACAAAGCACCCCCACACCATCACACCTCCTCCTCCATGCTTCACGGTTGGGAACCAGGCATGTAGAGTCCATCCGTTCACCTTTTCTGCGTCGTACAAAGACACAGTGGTTGGAACCAAAGATCTCAAATTTGGACTCATCAGACCAAAGCATAGATTTCCACTGGTCTAATGTCCATTCCTTGTGTTCTTTAGCCCAAACAAGTCTCTTCTGCTTGTTGCCTGTCCTTAGCAGTGGTTTCCTAGCAGCTATTTTACCATGAGGGCTTGCTGCACACAGTCTCCTCTTAACAGTTGTTGTAGAGATGTGTCTGCTGCTAGAACTCTCTGTGGCATTGACCTGGTCTCTAATCTGAGCTGCAGTTAACCTGCGATTTCTGAGGCTGGTGACTCGGATGAACTTATACTCCGCAGCAGAGGTGACTCTTGGTCTTCCTTTCCTGGGGCAGTCTTCACGTGAGCCAGTTTCTTTGTGACGCTTGATGGTTTTTGCGACTGCACTTGGGTACACTTTGAAAGTTTTCCCAATTTTTCAGACTGACTGACCTTCATTTCTTAAAGTAATGATGGCCACTCGTTTTTCTTTACTTAGCTGCTTTTTTCTTGCCATAATACAAATTGTAACAGTCTATTCAGTAGAACTATCAGTCGTGTATCCACCTGACTTCTGCCCAACAAAACTCATGGTCCCAACCCCATTTATAAGGCAAGAAATCCCACTTGTTAAACCTGACAGGGCACACCTGTGAAGTGAAAACCATTTCAGGTGACTACCTCTTGAAGGTAGTCACCTATATACCGTATCTTTCGCTTTATAAGACGCACCCGAAGATAAGACGCACCCCAGATTTTAGAGTAGGAAAATGAGAAAAATATTTTTCATCAGACCTCATATCAGACCCCATAAATTTCAGGACATCACATCAGACCTCAGATCAGCCCAGTGTGCCCCCATCAGACCTCAGATCAGCCCAGTGTGCCCCCATCAGACCTCAGATCAGCCCAGTGTGTCCCCATCAGACCTCAGATCAGCTTATTGTGCACCCATCAGACCTCAGATCAGCCCAATGTGCCCCCATCAAACCTCAGAACAGCCCAGTGTGCCCCCATCAGACCTCAGATCAGTCCATTGTGTCCCCATCAGACCTCAGATCAGCCCAGTGTACCCCCATCAGACCTCAGATCAGCCCAGTGTACCCCCATCAGACCTCAGATCAGCCCATTGTGCCCCCATCAGACCTCAGATCAGCCCATTGTGCCCCCATCAGACCTCAGATCAGCCCAGTGTGCCCCCATCAGACCTCAGAACAGCCCGCGTACCCCCATCAGCCCTCAGATCAGTCCATTGTGCCCCATCAGACTTCAGACCAGCCCCATAAAAATAAAATAAAAACCTCTCTTACCTGTCCTGCGCCACGGCTCCGCTCCGGGTCCAGTGCTCCTCTGGCTTCTAAGGCCGGCGCTGCACTGTCGCCTGACTGCATGCAGCATCAGGTCATAGTGTGCGCGCTGTGTCCTGATACTGTACGCAGTCAGGACAGTGCAGCGCCAGCCCGGAAGCCAGAGGAGTGCCGGACTTGGAGCGGAGCCGCGGTGCAGGACAAGTAGGAGAGGTTTTTATTTTATGTGTTATGGGCTGGGTTGGTTGATCTGAGGTCTGATGGGGGTGCTGCAGCTAAAACATACAAGTGAGCACTTCCATAATGGAAGTGCTCACTTGTATTCGCTTTATAAGACGCACCACAATTTTCCCCCTACTTTTGGGGAAAAAAAGTGCATCAGCGAAAAATACAGTGTATATTATATATATATATATATATATATAATATATATATATATATATACATATATTACATTACAGCTTGCAGTCATTGTCATGTTGGTAGCCCAGGCCCACTGCTGCCTTACTGCCTCAATTTTGCGGAATAGATGCGGCCCTATTCACTTTGCCGCGGCTCCGCAAGAAAATATAGAATATGTCCTATTCTTGTCCACAGCAGCGGAACACACACCGTTCGGCATCTGTGGTATTGAGGATCTGCATTTTTGCGGACCCGCAATACCACGGCCGTCTGAACGGCCCCTAAGAGTCACATACAGTATCAAACATTGATGGCCTATGGTAAGAATAAGCCATCAATATCTTAGTCCTAGAATTCCTCCCTAACTTGTAGGTTCCTTGCTACATTCTCTAAACCTTCATTTATTTTAAGGTTTTTTTTCTCAAGATAAACATTTCTGACCCACTGAGTAGACATGCCATAAGTATCTGCTCACTGCGGTCTGATAGTGGAAACACTCCAATCCTCAGATCCAGAATAAAAAGGTGACCACATACAACAGATAAACGTAGCAGACTAAAAAAAAGTACCTATACCTGTAGTCTATATTTCTTTTTCGGCCATCACTATTTTATTTTTTTATGTTGTTACTGTTTATTCTGTTAATATTTATTTTTAGAATGGACACTTAAAGGGGTTATCCCATGATTAATGTAAAAAATGAAAATCAGAAATCATATAGCACAAGACAATCTTTTTCTAACAAAACTAGAACCAGCCCTGTACCTCACATGGATCCAGAGATCTCCCCATTCATTGCTCTGCTAATTTTATATGAAGCTGAAAACTCAAGTGGAGTGCCTTTTCTGCTCTAGTCAAATGGAGTGTCTTTTTTGCCGCAACTCAGGGGGCGTGTCCATTCTGCTGCAGCTCTCTCCCTATCACAACTCAGGAGGCAGTTGAAGGATGAAACTGGGCATGTGCAGCCATCTCAGTGAGCAGGACAAAGAAATAACAAAAAAAACAAACAGCAGGTGGCGCTATACAGATACATTTTATTGACTAACTATACACAATTTTTAATTACAAAAGTATTCAGATCCTGGTGTTTTGTAAACTGGTTTGAAAACTGTAGAATATTTTTGTGGGGCAACCCCTTTAAGAGATCTAAGCTATAGATACACTGAACTTGAAGTTAACAAAGACACCTAAGTTGAAGATACTGAAGACACCTAAGCTAAAGATACTGAAAGGCACCTAAGCTGAAGCCCCAGTTTACATGTACTGTAGATCTTTTGTAAAAAAAAAAAAAAAGAATTATCAGATCTAGGCACTACATGATGTGAAAAGGGCCTTAAGGACGCTTTACATGGGCCGAGAATCACATAGATCATCTCTAACGAACGTTCATAGGAATGCTCGTTATCCATGATCTGGCAGTGTAAATGTACCACCTATTGCACGATGAATGGTCAAAATGCTCATTCATAGGGAACACAAAAATCCTTGTTTCCCGACAGCAGATCGTGCTGTGTAAACACACAAGTCATTATGAGGAAGTGTTATGGCATTAGTGATCGCTCCTCCACATACTCTGGAGGAGAACACTGCATGTAAATACAAAGCATCGAGCACAATATTTTGGGAAAGAAATCCATTAAACACACTCACCCCTGTTATGATAGGACCACTGTTCCCCTCATTATGAATATTGCAGTCACTGGTTATATAATATGTGTATGTGTGGATAGAAAGTATTGCCATATAACTATAAAAATGCATTTCACATAGAAGTTGCACAAGAGTAAGCTTATTTTTCCCTTCAGCTGTAAAGCATGTGCATAATAAGTGCATAATGCATCATCCAGCATCAGGTAAGGGCTTCTAATAGCGATAGTGCCAATGTGTTAAAGAAAAAGCAGTTCACAGGTCAAGACGCACACGTGATGCGAGGGAGCGCAGGTCTGCAATGTAACATACAGTGTATCCTGAGCAATGGCTTGTCAATTTATCTTCCTGACATCTGCTTATTCTTTGCTCTCCTTTGTGTATCTTAGAAATAATGTATATTCAGTAAGTAGATTAAACTCTTCTGGCTTCCACTGTGAATGTGGTGTTTTTCTAGGAGTAAAGGCTGAGAAGAGGCTGCTGAATGGTTCACGAGCTTTAGCTGACGTTATGTAGACATATGGTTCCTGATAGTTCTTATAAAAGCTGTCAGAAATACACCAAAGATAAACGGATAAAATGATTTTATTTCCTGTTGCCTAGATAGCGCCAATGCTGTCCAGATATTGGCAGCACTCACATCACTTGCTGCTCCCTATGTTAGACATACGTACACATTACAAAGCCAATTAACTTACAGAGGTGTATTTTTGGAGTATGGGGTAATTACAGGGAGAACATATACTGGTCAGCCATTAAATAGGTTGATGAAATTAAACTAATTGCAAGAAACATAAAAAAATCAAGCATCACTCACAGCTCCAGTGCCAATGCTCCGGTGGTCCCATGCAGGAGTGACACCTGCAGCCAATCACTGACCTTAATACACATGATGCGAAGGCCTGTGATTGGCTGCAGGATGTAAGGTGCCACTCGGTCCAGGAAAGTAGGCAGAGACCGACGGGGATGTATGGACAGGGATTTATACTGGCAAGCTGCAAAGACAATATAAAGAAGAATTGATAATGATACTGAACACAGTAACATCAGTAACTGGGCAATTATCATTGGACATAGGCTTTAAATAGCAACTGCATGCTACAATCTGATTATTAGATGACCTGATAGCATGCGGGGTTGCTCGGGGTAAATCTGATCCCCCGCAGTTATCCTGACATACTGCCAGTAGATTATAGGTTGTTGTTGTTCATTCCAGTCTACAGTTTACAAAGAGGATTTAGTCAGATTATCATAGAATAACTGTAGTCTTCTGATGGGTAGCAGAGAAACTCAGTGGGCAGCCTTGTATGTGATTCCCAAAAATTACTATGTACAAAATGAATGTATAAGGCCTATTCAGGCAGTAGGTTGGACCATGAGTAGATCCTATGATTTAGGGTGAATTGATAAGATGCACTTCTAGCAACAACCAAAACAACCATGTCAGATCATAATTTTTACAGTTCAATTTTGAGGTCAGTGTCTATCACATTCTTTTCTGCCAAGTAGAAAATGTGACAGCAATAGGTGATTGAAATCAATCATTAGGAACGACAAAAATGGCTAGTGTACAAGCTTTAATTTAACTACGTAGGAGTACTCTCCAGGCAGTGGTGTACATACAGAAGTAAGGGCCCCATAGCAAGGATCAGGCCAGCAAACCCCCCCCAACACACACACACGGGACAAAAGAGTTTCGGCCTAAACCCTTTTCAATGACCCATTTTGCCCTGGGTCCCATAGCAGTCGCATGGTCTGCTGCTATGGTAGTTACGCCCCTGTCTCTAGGACCTCTCTTTTTAAAGGCATCCATATACCTATATGTTAGCCTACAGCTATCTCTCCTAACTCCCTCATACACTTATATGCTCGGATCACCTTAGCATATGAGTTTTCAAAGGAGGGGAGAGGATATCCTGATTTTTCTCTCCTCTGACATTGTCTGTTGGGGGAGAGTCAGAAGCTCCCAATACACATTAGCTTGACAGCTGATCCTGCGAAAAACGGTGGGTTTGGCAGACGATCTACTAATGGGTACGGGGGCATTTATTGTTAGAAAACTGATTGAAGCATCAGCTGCACATTCTTCTGTCATGTGTTTGATCCTTTTTGGTGTGCAAAATATAAGGAAAAAAATCATGTGAAAAATTGTTTTTGTCAAAACCAAAATGCTTTTCAAATGGAGAGCACGTTGTATTAATTTAAGTCTTTGGCATGGTTGAATCTCTAGCATACGACAGTAGGACATTTTATTATGGTAGATCTATAGTAACTTATTTACTGTTATATTACAGATGACAAAGTTTATGATCGATCATAACAATAAATAATAGCTCAGCACAAATGTGTAATTATGTCTACGGTGATGCAGAACATTCAAGGTGGTTGGTTTCTCCTGACCTGGGTTTCCACTGGAGGAACCACTGACACCCTGGGACACTGGATCTTTGTGTAACACCATGTATCTGGTAAGGCCATCCAATTCTGCATCTATTGAAATTGGAAGCATGCTACTATTTTCTGCAACAAAACTCTTTTGGCAGTATAACCCAATATCTGGGTAAAATGTTTCCGATGCATGTGAATGGCGATTAACATTCCTGAGATAGGGAGTGTGGTCATATTTTATGTGAATGTCTGCACACAATCAGTGCCAAAAGGCTTGTCTAATTAGATCTGTGTAAACATTATCTGCATGAAATTTTACCTGTTTCCTCATTGATTTTTTTGTTTCTCTATTGCTGTTGCTTAATTGACTCATAAACATGCCGAGTCAAGAAATGTATCTATTCACATTACTATCACAGTAATAATAAGACCATCTGCCATATCATGATTATCAACATGATAAAATGTAACATATTGCAGATTACAATGTGGAGCTGGTAAATCCGTAAAACAATAGACATTTAAATATTAGTTGACCTGATGGATTAGTTACAGCCGTGTGAGAAGAACATTTAATAAACTCAGCTGCAGATGACAATGCTTTGTAACCTTGGCATATTGGGTATACAGCACAGTTACCATAGGATTACTGATTACTGTTTAGTATTCATTAATTCAGGGAACCTTTTTCTGCAGCTGCACAAATTAGAAATACAGTATTGCATTAAAAGGCAAACTCAATTTTCTATTGTGTTTCGCCTTTGAAAATCTGGAAGGTTACATACAGGTCAGATACTCAGCTATACTGTTATTTTATACAATATTTTTTCAGTTTAACTATTAAGGGGGGGGGGTGTCAGAATATGACCTATTGTTTTAATTAAGTTTTATAGATTTTTGTAAAATAATTTTTGATCCATTTTCCATGTCACTATCTAGATTTTTAAAAATCCTAAAATTCAGCAATCAGCTCGTAATCATCACAGGCAGGATTACAGTGGCAGATATTACCTCTGTATAGATATCGCAGGATCCACCATTCACAATAGGTGATGGTCACAGTTTACACACTTTCTCATACAATGTCCTCTGCAAAGGTCACAGAGCAGTTCTAGAAAACTCTCCCATAGACGTCAATTAAGTCCCCTCCAGACCATTGTGTCTATGGTCCATGTGGGTGCTGTAAAGCAATTTTATAAATACTGTTCAGGAAATAGAATTAAAACATCTACAATCAGAAAATAAAAACAGATTAGAAAAAAAATTATAGTCGACATATTAACTTTAAGCTGCAGATGCAGTCCACTGAAGTACACTGAGCTTCCTTGCTCTATTAAGAAGCTCAGCACAATATATCTTTCATTGAAATATTTATTAGAAAAATGTATTTTATTTGAAGTTTGATTCGACGAACTCCTGATCATTTAACCCAAGTCTTTGCATCAGGAGTGTAAGTAAAGGCTCATAGGCCCTGGTGCAAAATTTCAGATTGAGCTCCTACACAAATTCTCCTCAAACTCTCCAACTGCAGTCCATTCATACAATTCATTTTGACCCCTCTTCCCATCAAAAAATACAGTGCCTTGCGAAAGTATTCGGCCCCCTGAAACTTTTCAACCTTTTGCCACATTTCAGGCTTCAAACAAAAAGATATAACATTTTAAATTTTTGGTGAAGAATCAACAACAAATGGGTCACAACTGTGAAGTGGAACGAAATTTATTGGATCATTTAAACTTTTTTTGTAATAATAAAACTGAAAAGTAGGGCGTGCAAAATTATTCAGCCCCCTTGCATTAATACTTTGTTGCGCCACCTTTTGCTGCGATTACAGCTGCAAGTGGCTTGGGGTATGTCTCTATCAGTTTTGCACATCTAGAGACTGGAATTCTTGCCCATTCTTCTTGCAAAACAGCTGGAGCTCTTTGAGGTTGGATGGAGAGCATGTGTGAACAGCAGTTTTCAGCTCTTTCCACATATTCTCAATTGGATTCAGGTCTGGACTTTGGCTTGGCCATTCTAAGACCTGGATACGTTTATTTTTGAACCATTCCATTGTAGATTTTGCTTTATGTTTGGGATCATTGTCTTGTTGGAAGATAAATCCCTGTCCTAGTCTCAGGTCTTTTGCAGACGCCAACAGGTTTTCATCCAGAATGGTCCTGTATTTGGCTCCATCCATCTTCCCATCAATTTTAACCATCTTCCCTGTCCCTGCTGATGAAAAGCAGGCCCAAACCATGATGCTGCCACCACCATGTTTGACAGTGGGGATGGTGTGTTCAGGGTGATGAGCCAGGGCCGCCATCAGGGGGGTACAGCAAAACCTGCTGTGGGGGGCCCGGGCAGATTCGTCAAGAAAGGGGGGCCCGGGCCTCTGGCAGCTGTCTCTGCGTCCATAGGACGTAGAGACAGTTGCCTGTTGCAGGAAGGAGCAGACAGCCAAAACCGGCTGTCTGCTTCTTCCATCCTCCCTCCTGTCCCCCCTGCAGCTCTCCATACCTCCCAGGCACTCCTCAGGTCTCGGCGGGGGGCGGGGCGGCCGGCAGCATAGGCCCCGCCCCCTTCAGACATGAGAAGAAGATCTCCTGCTCTGATGATGCTGGCCCTGCTGCTATGAAAAAGGTAAGTATAATTTTTTTTTTTAATTTCTGTACACTGTGTTTATTATCCCTTGACTGTGACATCACTGTGTTTATTATCTCTGTACTGTGACATCACTGTGTTTATTATCCCTTGACTGTGACATCACTGTGTTTATTATCTCTGTACTGTGACATCACTGAGTTTATTATCCCTTGACTGTGACATCACTGTGTTTATTATCCCTGTACTGTGACATCATTGTGTTTATTATTCCTGGACTGTGACATCACTGTGTTTATTATCCCTGGACTGTGACATCACTGTGTTTATTATCTCTGTACTGTGACATCACTGTGTTTATTATCCCTGTTCGGTGACATCACTGTGTTTATTATCCCTGTACTGTGACATCACTGTGTTTATTATCCCTGGACTGTGACATCACTGTGTTTATTATCCCTGGACTGTGACATCACTGTGTTTATTATCCCTGGACTGTGACATCACTGTGTTTATTATCCCTGGACTGTGACATCACTGTGTTTATTATCCCTGGACTGTGACATCACTGTGTTTATTATCCCTGTACAGTGACATCACTGTGTTTATTATCCTGTACTGTGACATCACTGTGTTTATTATCTTTGTACTGTGACATCACTGTGTTTGTTATCCCTGTACAGTGACATCGCTGTGTGTATTATCCCAGTGCAGGAAGAGGTAAGTGGTCTGTGTTTGTGTGTTTGTTTTCTATTTTTCAGGGTCGTGAATGCAGAGGACTACGTCGGATTCGGTGGACTATGTCGGACCAGCTATTTTTTTTTTTTTTTAATAAAATGGTCTAACAGGGGTCTGGGGGAGTGTTTATTTCAATAAAATGTTTTATACTTGTGTGTGTGTATTTTTTTTTTACAATACTACAGTTTTAGTAATTACTGCTATCTACAAACGGCCCTGATTACTAATACTGGGCTTAATGCTTGCCAGTATGGCAGGCCAGCACTAACCCCAACATCTATTACCTCGGCACCCACCGCCACCAGGGGTGCCGGGAAGAGCCGGGTACTCGCAGGACCGGACCTTCTAAATTGAGGGTCTGGCTCTGGGGCGGCTGCAGGCTGGTACCATTAGGCTGGGAAGGGCCAATAACCGTGTCCCTTCCCACCCTGGTAGTGCCAGGCTGCCGCTGCTGGTTGTATCTGGCTGGCGAAGGAAAAAAGGGGGGGACCCCACGCCATTTTTTTAAAATTATTTAATTATTTTTGTAAAAAAATGGCGTGGGGTCCCCCCTTTTTTTCCTTCACCAGCCAGATACAACCAGCAGCGGCAGCCTGGCACTACCAGGGTGGGAAGGGACAAGGTTATTGGCCCTTCCCAGCCTAATGGTACCAGCCTGCAGCCGCCCCAGAGCCAGACCCTCAATTTAGAAGGTCCGGTCCTGCGGGTACCCGGCTCTTCCCGGCACCCCTGGTGGCGGTGGGTGCCGAGGTAATAGATGTTGGGGTTAGTGCTGGCCTGCCATACTGGCAAGCACTAAGCCCAGTATTAGTAATCAGGGCCGTCTGTAGATAGCAGTAATTACTAAAACTGTAGTATTGTAAAAAAAAATACACACACACAAGTATAAAACATTTTATTGAAATAAACACTCCCCCAGACCCCTGTTTGACCATTTTATTAAAAAAAAAAAAAAAAAAGCTGGTCCGACGTAGTCCACCGAATCCGACGTAGTCCTCTGCATTCACGACCCTGAAAAATAGAAAACAAACACACAAACACAGACCACTTACCTCTTCCTGCACTGGGATAATACACACAGCGATGTCACTGTACAGGGATAATAAACACAGTGATGTCACCATACAGGGATAATACACACAGTGATGTCACAGTACAGAGATAATAAACACAGCGATGTCACTGTACAGGGATAAGAAACACAGGGATGTCACTGTACAGGGATAATAAACACAGTGATGTCACTGTACAGGGATAACAAACACAGCGATGTCACTGTACAGGGATAACAAACACAGCGATGTCACTGTACAGGGATAATAAACACAGCGATGTCACTGTACAGGGATAATAAACACAGTGATGTCACAGTACAGGGATAATAAACACAGTGATGTCACCGTACAGGGATAATAAACACAGCGATGTCACAGTAAAGAGATAATAAACACAGTGAGGTCACCGTACAGGGATAATAAACACAGTGATGTCAAAGTACAGGGATAATAAACACAGTGATGTCACCGTACAGGGATAATAAACACAGTGATGTCACAGTACAGGGATAATACACACAGTGATGTCACAGTACAGGGATAATAAACACAGTGATGTCACCGTACAGGCATAATAAAAACAGTGATGTCAAAGTCCAGGGATAATAACACAGTGATGTCACAGTACAGGGGATAATAACACAGTGATGTCACTGTACAGGGATAATAAACACAGTGATGTCACAGTACAGAGATAATAAACACAGTGATGTCACAGTACAGGGATAATAAACACAGTGATGTCACAGTACAGAGATAATAAACACAGTGATGTCACTGTACAGGGATAATAAACACAGTGATGTCACAGTACAGAGATAATAAACACAGTGATGTCACAGTACAGGGATAATAAACACAGTGATGTCACCGTACAGGGAAATAAACCTCAGATCAACACATTGTGCCCCATCAGACCTCAGATCAGCGTCTTGTGCCCCCCATCAGACCTCAGGTCAGCGTCTTGTGCCCCCATCAGACCTCAGATCTGCGTCTTGTGCCCCCATCAGACCTCAGATCAACACAATGTGCCCCCATCAGAGCTCAGGTCAGCATCTTGTGCCCCCATCAGACCTCAGATCAGCGTCTTGTGCCCCCATCAGACCTCAGATCAGCGTCTTGTGCCCCCATCAGACCTCAGATCAACACAATGTGCCTCAACACTCTGCACTTACAAGCATGTAACTGAATTTAATTTTTTAACTGTGTTTCCCTATTGAAAATGTTTATCAGTGTGTGAATAATAATAATATAACATGTAGCGTAAAAACATTAGCCTAGGGTAGGATCCTGCCTAAAGAGTCTACCTTGTCGCGGTGGCAGGCTTACTAATCTTTTGGGCAAAAAAAGCAGTTGTGATATGCCGTAAAAAAGAAAGATGTAATGTGCTATGTGGAGGCTGCTACATATTAAGCAAATCTGTAAAGTTTACCCGAAAGGGGGGGGCCCTGTAGGGGGCCCACGAAATTCCTGATGGCAGCCCTGTGATGAGCTGTGTTGCTTTTATGCCAAACATATCGTTTTGCATTGTTTCCAAAAAGTTGGATTTTGATTTCATCTGAGCAGAGCACCTTCTTCCACATGTTTGGTGTGTCTCCCAGGTGGCTTGTGGCAAACTGTAAACGAGACTTTTTATGGATATCTTTGAGAGATGGCTTTCTTCTTGCCACTCTTCCATAAAGGCCAGATTTGTGAAGTGTCCGACTGATTGTTGTCCTATGGACAGACTCTGCCACCTCATCTGTAGATCTCTGCAGTTCATCCAGAGTGATCATGGGCTTCTTGGCTGCATCTCTGATCAGTCTTCTCCTTGTTTGAGGTGAAAGTTTAGAGGGACGGCGGGGTCTTGGTAGATTTGCGGTGGTCTGCTACTCCTTCCATTTCAATATGATCGCTTGCACAGTGCTCCTTGGGATGTTTAAAGCTTGGGAAATCTTTTGGTATCCAAATCCGGCTTTAAACTTCTGCACAACAGTATCACGGACCTGCCTGGTGTGTTCCTTGGTCTTCATGATGCAGAATCCTGAGACTATCACAGAGCAGATGCATTTATACGGAGACTTGATTACACACAGGTGGATTCTATTTCTCTTCATCAGTCATTTAGGACAACATTGGATCATTCAGAGATCCTCAATGAACTTCTGGAGTGAGTTTTCTGAACTGAAAGTAAATGGGCCGAATAATTTTGCACGCCCAACTTTTCAGTTTTATTATTACAAAAAAAGTTTAAATGATCCAATAAATTTCGTTCCACTTCACAATTGTGACCCACTTGTTGTTTATTCTTCACCAAAAATTTTAAAATGTTATATCTTTTTGTTTGAAGTCTGAAATGTGGCAAATCCTGACTGATAGCAGTCCATTCTTGCACAATCAATGCTTGCATTTTGTCAGAATTTGTAGGTTTTTGTTTGTCCACCCGTCTCTTGATGATTGACCACAAGTTCTCAATGGGATTAAGATCTGGGGAGTTTCCAGGCCATGGACCCAAAATCTCTGTTTTGTTCCCTGAGCCATTTAGTTATCACCTTTGCTTTATGGCAAGGTGCTCCATCATGCTGGAAAAGGCATTGTTGATCGCCAAACTGCTCTTGGACGGTTGGGAGAAGTTGCTCTCGGAGGACATTCTGGTACCATTCTTTATTCATGGCTGTGTTTTTAGGCAAGACTGTGAGAGAGCCGATTCCCTTGGCTGAGAAGCAACCCCACACATGAATGGTTTCAGGATGCTTTACAGTTGGCATGAGACAAGACTGGTGGTAGCGCTCACCTCGTCTTCTCCGAATAAGCTGTTTTCCAGATGTCCCAAACAATCGAAAAGGGGATTCATCAGAGAAAATGACTTTACCCCAGTCCTCAGCAGTCCACTCCCTGTACCTTTTGCAGAATATCAGTCTGTCCCTGATGTTTTTTCTGGAGAGAAGTGGCTTCTTTGCTGCCCTCCTTGAGACCAGGCCTTGCTCCAAGAGTCTCCGCCTCACAGTGCGTGCAGATGCACTGACACCTGCCTGCTGCCATTCCTGAGCAAGCTCTGCACTGCTGGTAGCCCGATCCCGCAGCTGAAACACTTTTAAGAGATGGTCCTGGCGCTTGCTGGTCTTTCTTGGGCGCCCTGGAGCCTTTTTGGCAACAATGGAACCTCTCTCCTTGAAGTTCTTGATGATGCGATAGATTGTTGACTGAGGTGCAATCTTTCTAGCTGCGATACTCTTCCCTGTTAGGCCATTTTTGTGCAGTGCAATGATGACTGCACGTGTTTCTTTAGAGATAACCATGGTTAACAGAAGAGAAACAATGAAACAATGATGCCAAGCACCAGCCTCCTTTTAAAGTGTCCAGTGGTGTCATTCTTACTTAATCATGACAGATTGATCTCCAGCCCTGTCCTCATCAACACCCACACCTGTGTTAATGGAGCAATCACTGAAACGATGTTAGCTGGTCCTTTTAAGGCAGGGCTGCAATGATGTTGAAATGTGTTTTGGGGGATAAAGTTCATTTTCTAGGCAAATATTGACTTTGCAAGTAATTGCTGTTAAGCTGATCACTCTTTATAACATTCTGGAGTATATGCAAATTGCCATTATAAAAACTGAAGCAGTAGACTTTGTAAAAATTAATATTTGTATCATTCTCAAAACTTTTGGCCATGACTGTATATTGAAAACAGCATATCTATGACAACTGTTCTAACATGGCAAGCTTAGATACACAGAAGCTCAGCTCTATGCATGGTAGTATGCCTCTATAATGCAGTCACCAAATGATAGATACCAGCAGAGGTCGCAATAACGCATAAAAAAGCGTCATAGAGTTTTACTCCCTGAAAAAAGTTAGACTTTTCCCAGTTTTTCATTAGCACAGTGAGTGCTGTGAACGGCACAGGCAGCACAGCAATGCTGCCTGTGCCTGAAATAACCAATAACAAAGCTCCTTACAGCAAGGAGCTTTGTTATTGGTGCGCCAGAGCAATACAGGTCGGGTGAGGCAGAGGAAGCCAGCGGGAGCTGGAAGGAGGAGGGGCCTGCTCCTGGGGCTGGAAGGAGAGCGGGCGCGCAGAGCATGGACCCTGGGAAACAAAACAGGGCCTCTGGAGAGGAAAAGGGACGCGGACTGATGTGACTGGTGCCTGGGAGAAGAGCTGCCTCCGGCCTGTGTCCCCCCCGGGTGGAGAGGGATGGGAGAGTTGTGGCAGTGAAAAGCTGTCAGTCTTCAAGTGAGTGATTTTCCCCCTCCCCCAACCATGGTTCTGTCCAGTCTCCCAGTTCTCTGCTCCCCCTCCTCCTGTCACCCCACTAGTGACCCTGCTCTCCTCTTCTCCTGTCACCCCACTAGTAACCCAGCTCCCCCCCACTAGTGACCCTGCTCCCCCTGTCGCCCCTCTAGTGACCCTGCTCCCCCTGTCGCCCAATTAGTGACCCTGCTCCCCCTGTCACCCCACTAGTGACCCTGCTCCCCTGTCACCCCACTAGTGACCCTGGTCCCCCTGTCACCCCACTAGTAACCCTGCTCCCCGTCACCCCACTAGTGACCCTGCTCCCCCTGTCACCCCATAGTGACCCTGCTCCCCCTGTCACCCCACTAGTGACCCTGGTCCCCCTGTCACCCCACTAGTGACCCTGGTCCCCCTGTCACCCCACTAGTAACCCTGCTCCCCGTCACCCCACTAGTGACCCTGCTCCCCCTGTCACCCCAATAGTGACCCTGCTCCCCCTGTCACCCCACTAGTGACCCTGCTCCCCCTGTCACCCCACTAGTAACCCTGCTCCCCGTCACCCCGCTCCCTCTGTCACCCCACTAGTGACTCTGCTCCCCCTGTCACCCCACTAGTGACCCTGCTCCCCCTGTTGCCCCACTAGTGACCCTGCTCCCCCTGTCGCCCCACTAGTGACCCTGCTCCTCCTGTCGCCCCACTAGTGACCCTGCTCCCCCTGTCACCCCACTAGTGACCCTGCTCCCCCTGTCACCCCACTAGTGACCCTGCTCCTCCTGTCACCCCACTAGTGACCCTGCTCCCCCTCCTTCTGTCACCCCACAGGGAAGCTGAACAGACTCCACCGACTACAATGGGATCCGTTCAGTTTCCATTTGCGATCTGTCTTTTTACCAGACAAAAAACTCCTGCATACAAGGATTTTTGTCTGGTCTTTCAACAGAATCTGCAACAGAGGCTCCAAATGCAGCCTCTAACACAGATGTGAGCAAGTGCAGGCCTGCGTATTATGTATTTTAATTACCGCAGAAATGGTCAGAGGAGTATTTTTACTCTTCTGAAAAAAACATAGCGTGACCTCTGGATACCAGTTCTACATAATGAAAGCTGCATCTTCTCTGATTGGAGCTGTCCACTTCCCAATAACAACTACAACATCTAAAGTATTTGATAAATGGAGAGGACCTTCGCACCACTTGCTCTCTGGTGGCAGCCAGAACATGAATATCCAACTTTAACCTACTTGGGCTGTAGGTCCTGAGGTGAGCCTCATATTAGATAATGAATACCCCTACACATCACTGTAAGTAGTGGTCAGCAGTCTCTTCTATGTAGGTATGTGCCATGAAAACACTGTAACCCGTGCATCCACCCATTTGCATTCTTCTCCAGGCCCTTCCTTGACTACTGCTACCTTTGCCATTGAAACATTAAAGATCTTGGGGGAGAGTTTTCAAACTGGTGTAAAGTAGAACTGGCTTAGTTGCCAATAGCAACCAATCAGGTTCCAACTTTCATTTTCCAAAGGAGCTGTCAAAAATGAAACATGGAATCTGATTGGTTGCAATGGGCATCTAAGACAGTTCTAATTTATCAGTTTAATAAATCTTCCCCAAGAATTTTAATGTTTCAATGCTAAAGGTAGCAGTAGTCAAGGAAGGGATGCCGGGAGGTTTGATAAATGACCCCACTTATTTCTGCCAGTTGGGGATGTCTGTCAGCGTGTACATCATACAGCTTTTTTACCTACTGTACAAAGGCTGACAGACACCAAAGAAGATCTGAAAGGAGATCATAAAAGTATAGTCAACCTTAGTGTGGCAAGGACCCATGGCATGTGGGCCCATTCACAACTGAGGCCACTGTGACCCCTATAGTTACACCAGTGCCTTGCAATGTACAGTGGTAAATATTCTGTTTAGATCTTTCATAGTCACACCTGGTCCTGAGGAAGCTGGGTTACAACAAAAATGACCATTATTGCAGCACCAACATGGTTGTTGCTAAAATATCTAGGGTTCCTGAATGGCAAATCTGCCTTGGTGACAACTCCCATGGTGTATACAGTAGCTGCACTGTCACTTTTAGAAAATAGAGAAGAAATAGATTTAAATGACTGCACAGAATTTTAACAACTTGACAAAAGAGAACAACTCAAAGACTTCTATTTGCTTTTGGATAGAGGTGGAAATGCCCTTTTTTACATTAGGATGTTACTTTCTGAGTTGCTCTTCTTTATGAGCGTGATATTTTCTAAACTCCTTCCTGTCCTGCTTAGCAATTTTATGTGGGAAGCTATTACAAATATCCATTACCAATTTTGTTAAGTAGTACTCTGTGACATTATTCTGGTGCCTTCCATCTTTTACACGCAATGTTTTTGAGAGAATGTCAATCCAATAATGCATTTTTGATTAAATTATATTTTAAGGGATGCTCATTGTACTTCTGCAATATTTCATTAACTCTCTTATTGAACAGAAAGCCACTACTGGTATATTTAGATTAATTTGCAACCAAATGTAAGTGAAAGTAGAAGTTTTCTATTATTTGTTGCATTATACAAGTCTTCTTTTAAATATACGTATTCCTAAGAGTTTGTTAATTTTGTTTTCGTCTCTGCGCTGCCTACAGAGTGCATTTGAGATAGTCTCTATACTGTACATATTCTGACAACATACAACTTCTACAATTCCAAGGAGCCATAACAATAAGATATGTAAAGAGGAGATGTAAATAAATTTCAGTTCTTGAAATGTAGAGTTTGAAAAAGAGAAAATGGGTAAAAGTGTAAGGATCTGAACAACTATGACTAGACGGAGGGCAATGAAGGTAAGGCCCGGGCCCCACGGAAACTTTGGGATCCTCCCCAGAGTGTGTCCCAGCGGGTACACCACCAGGCTGTCTGGCCCGCTCATTGGGGAGGTGGAGTATGAAAAAAGCCAAATTATGAGGACTGGAGTATTGTAACAAGGAGCCGATGTGCTTCAGGGCTTGACCATCATACCAAACTAGACTTCACCTATAGCAGTCACCTTTCACATGTCCTATTGGTGGCTCATGGTACTCAGATACCTCCAGGACTTATAGTAGAGCGAAAGTGCACAACTGGATGGTCGCAAAAAAAAAAAAAAGGTATCAATACTAGCAGAAAACAATACACTTAAAGTGGTTATCCGGCACTAATAAATGCTCTCCCATACGCAGGCCCCCTCACACTGATTCTACTTACCTGGCTCCCCGTGTCGCTCCTGGTCCCTGCACATCCACTGCTGCTTCTCCCTGTGCGTGGATGATAACATCCGGTGTTGGGCAGTGGAGGGGTGGGGGGGAATGGTGAACCAATGGCAATGGTGGGGACAGGGACGAGCCTCCCTAGTGTCAACCGCGTCTGTGATAATCAGACTTTGATAGATACATGTTCTTCAAATAAAACAGGTCGCCCACTCACATCCTATTAATTGAAAACACCTTATTCTAATTTCACCTTCACATTATCTGCTAATCCTGAAGGTTCACATGCTTTTGCCTCTCACAATAAATAAATGTCCAAGTCTAATATTTTTGACTCATTTGTTTGATTTGGTTATCTTTATCTACTTTTATGACTTGCATTTGATATAGTTTTAAGTATTATTTAGGCAGAAATATAGACATTTCTGAAGGGTTTACAAACTCTCAAGCACCACTGTATCTCTGCATCCATACTCATAAAGTGAAGACTGTCGTCCACTGAGTAGGACTGCCCCCTGGACTCCTAAGACTAGAATGAACAGGGATTTATAAAAATAAATTACTAGCTAATAAAATATAATTTCCAATGCCACAGCTGAAACCTCTATATGGATAAGGCATATGAATGGCAAATACAATGCCCTGTGGACATCCCCTTTGTTACTTTTTAAATAATGTTTCTTAGCAATGAACAATATATACAAGCTCTGATAATTCTACTGCTAAGTCTATTAATTAAATACGCACTGCTCCATTTATCTTTGTATGCGGTTTGCATAATATCTATTTCTTTCATACAAAAGAAAAGTATTGCAGAATATGTTATTTATTACCTAAAGACCTTGTTATGAGACTTTCCTAATTACTCATATTAAACAAACTCATGTACCGGCACAGTCTGTCCTAAAATGCTTAGTGAATTATCAATGTCTTTCCATTTATTGATTTAACCATTGGCCATTCTAGTGGAAACATCATTTGTATGCAGCCTAGGTCCTTCAGTTGTGCTGGCTTGATGAGAGAATCATTCGTTAGATGGCAAAGTAATAGAAGTACTAAGCAGTGCAGAATTTGCTGGGAACAGCTTGTATATTGTATTACATACAGTATAATTGCCCAGCGGCATAGCTGGAGAAGGTACAGAGGTAACAGCTGCAACTGGCTCTGGTGCCTAAGGAGGCCTGAAGACCCCTTGCCACATGAGAGACATCATTATTATAAAATTCATATGGTGTGTGTGTGTGTGGGGGGAAGGCTGTTATTTATGTTACATAGGGATCGGGAGCTTCAAGTTACTGTACAGAAAAAAGACGACTGAATGGAGATCTAAGAACTATGTATAAATATATCAGGGATCAGTACAGAGATCTCTCCCATGATCTATTGATCCCCAGGACTATAGATGGGTTGCATCAAAAGAGGCATAGATGCCCGTGATGAGAACATAGTCCTGCCACTTTACAAATCACTAGTCAGACCACACATTGAGTACTGTGTACAATTCTGGGCCCCTGTGAACAAGGCAGACATAGCATAGCTAGAGAGGGTTCAGGGGAGGGCAACTAAAGTAATAACTGGAATGGGTGGACTACAGTACCCAGAAAGATTATCAAAATTGGGGTTATTCACTTTAAAAAAAAAACAACTGAGGTGAGATCTAATAATTATGTATAAATATATCAGGGGTCAGTACAGAGATCTCTCCCATCATCTATTTATCCCCAGGACTGTGACTGTGACGAGGGGACATCCTCTGCGTCTGGAGGAAAGAAGGTTTCTACACAAACATAGAAGAGGATTCTTTATGGTAAGAGCAGTAAGACTATGGAACTCTTTGCCTGAGGAGGTGGTGATGGTAAATTCTGTAAAAGAGTTCAAGAGGGGCCTGGATGTATTTCTGGAGGGTAATAATATTACAGGTTATAGTTACTAGAGATGGGTCGTTGATCCAGGGAGTTATTCTGATTGCCCGATTGTAGTCAGGAAGGAATTTTTTTCCCCTAAAGTGATGAAAATTGGCTTCTACCTCACAGGGGTTTTTTGCCTTCCTCTGGATCAACTTGTAGGATAACAGGCCGAACTGGATGGACAGATGTTTTTTTTTCGGCCTTATAAACTATGTTACTATGTTACATATCTTGTGGTGATGTCAGTGTTACATGTAATAATTATTATCTGCACACTGTATCCTAACCAAAAGTATATAAAGTCTATAATTTTTCCATAGCCAAAATTACCATCTGTGTATACCATTATCATGAGGAGCTCTTACGCTTGGGATTCATGTCTTGACTACTAAATTATACAATTTTAACGAAAATAAAATTAATCAATTTTCACAATGAAATGGTGTTACAATTACACAATATTCTACACATGTCCACCAAGGGGTTGTGCAAAATTAAAAAACATTCACCCGTCGGAACAGCCTGCCAGAGAAGGCTGCCGCTGATGTGCAAGTAGCCTAATTTGTATAACTGCTGAAAGTCTTTCATGTGGGTTGGTCTGGACTGCAGTTCCAGCAGTTGATAATGTAAAGGCTCAGCAGTTTTTTACTCCTGTTGGTGATCTATGTGACCTAGATCTAGTGACAGAGGACAAGGTGATATCAACCCTTCCACCTGTATCTAAAGCTGGATGAAATAAAAATCTGTAGGCTCTGCAGAACTTGACTAGATATTTTGAAGGGGGGATTTACCAAGACTGATGTAAAGAAAAACTGGCTTAGTTGTCCATAGCAACCAATCAGATTCCATCTTTAATTTTTCAGAGCTCCCTTTGAATGGCTTATTAAGCCAATAAAACCTTTGCGCCAGTTTTGATAAATCTCCCCCACATTTTGTCTTATCTGTGTCTAATTCTGGGTTGAATAGGGTGAATACTATGGATCCCTTGAATGGTGAACTAATAGAAAGTTCTGGAAAATATATGATGAACAAATAAATCAAAGAAGAAACAATGACAGCATAAAAATTAGCAAGGTGCCTTTCATATTTGCAACAGAAACATGGAAAAAAATACAATGTCAGATCCATGATATGATGGCAACCTATGTCATCTGCTGGACTCCACTGACTTACAATGGAGTCCATCAGGTTCTGCCGTAAAGTGCATAATTTTGATGGGAAGAATAACACTGCATGCTGAGCTATTCTTCAGACCGAATATGATGGCATTCCCTGAAGGAACCAAACAATCACTAATAAAGGTGCACTGCAGCAGTAATGCAATTGACAATACAGTGCCTTGCGAAGGTATTTGGCCCCCTGGAACTTTTCAACCTTTTGCCACATATTAGGCTTCAAACAAAAAGATATAACATTTTAAATTTTTGGTGAAGTATCAAAAACAAATGGGTCACAATTGTGAAGTGGAACAAAATTTATTGGATCATTTAAACTTTTTTTGTAATAATAAAACTGAAAAGTGGGGCGTGCAAAATTATTTGGCCCACTTGCATTAATACTTTGTTGCGCCACCTTTTGCTGCGATTACAGCTGCGGTCTCTTGGGGTATGCCTCTATCAGTTTTGCACATCTAGAGACTGAAATTCTTGCCCATTCTTCCTTGCAAAACAGCTTGAGCTCTTTGAGGTTGGATGGAGAGCGTTTGTGAACAGCAGTTTTCAGCTCTTTCCACATATTCTCCATTGGATTCAGGTCTGGACTTTGACTTGGCCATTCTAAGACCTGGATATGTTTATTTTTGAACCATTCCATTGTAGATTTTGCTTTATGTTTGGGATCATTGTCTTGTTGGAAGATAAATCTCCGTCCTAGTCTCAGGTCTTTTTCAGACTCCAACAGGTTTTCATCCAGAATGGTCCTGTATTTGGCTCCATCCATCTTCCCATCAATTTTAACCATCTTCCCTGTTCCTGCTAAAAAAAGCAGGCCCAAACCATGATGCTGCCACCACCATGTTTGACAGTGGGAATGGTGTGTTCAGGGTGATGAGCTGTGTTGCTTTTACGCCAAACATATCGTTTTGCATTGTTTCCAAAAAAATCAATTTTGGTTTCATCTGACCAGAGCACCTTCTTCCACATGTTTGGTGTGTCTCCCAGGTGGTGTAAGAAATATGATTATTGACAATATTAATATTAAAGCATAATAATACTGAACAATAATAATATTCTCATGTAAATTCTAGGGGACGGTCGGCGAAGAAAGCACACAACAGTGCATAGAAACAAAGAAATTATTATTATTTACAGACCCAAATGAGCCATGTGAAAATAGAAAAATATTAACCAACAATCAAAGAATGGAATATATAGAACCAACACATAATCAACACATAATCAAGGGCACAAAAACAGCAACATGAAGCAGCCTAAAACCAACAGTTCCTATACCGACAATTAGAATGCAACCACACTGATACAAAAAGACCTAGAATATTAGAAAGAAAAACAAAACAATACAGACGATTCCTCCAAAAATAACCCTACAGCACAATAATCAAACAATAATTCAACAATAAAGAATCACGTTATAGCTACCCAAGGCTGAACTAAGTTCCGTCTGGCCTGGTCTGATGTCCAGAATCTTCCTGGGACCCAACCTGTAGGATTTACAGGCTCCTCTCCTCCTAGGATTCTCCCCCTAGGATTCTTCCTCCTAGGATTCCCCCCTCCTAGGATTCTCTCCTTCTAGGATTTTCCCCCTAGGATTCTCCCTACGATTCTCCTCCTTGGATCCTACTAGGATCTCCCCTAGGATTCTTCCCTTTAGTCACCATGGCCAAGGTTTTTTTTATACTAAATTGTAGAATCCCCCCCTGTGAAGTTCCCATGCCACTGGTGCCGACCAATCTCATTCAAGATCAAAATAGTGTTTTGATCCTCCAGATTTCTCTACCCTCTATCTGCGCACAGGAATCAGGCCGATATTCCCACATTAACATTTTACAATTACCTGTCTCTTCCTTGTTTTCACCCAAACGCAAACTACTCAAGTTGGAGACATGTAACCTGGCCACACAATAGTGGGTATTTGCAATGGAATGGGAAAAACACCCAGGAGCCTTTGAAATGTAATTCTCCAAAACATTTCTTCTGGCACCTTGATTACCAATGCAAAGAGGCTTCCTGATATTTTAATTAACCCTGACAAACTGGTTTGAGACCGTGTTCAGACCTTTTCATCTACAGTCATGGCCAAAAGTTTTGAGAATGACACAAATATTATATTTTCACATGATCTGCTGCCCTCTGGTTTTTATGTGTGTTTGTCAGATGTTTTTATCACATACAGAAATATAATTGCAAACATATTATGAGTAACAAAAGCTTATATTGACAGTTAGAATGAGTTAATGCAGCAAGTCAATATTTGCAGTGTTGACCCTTCTTCTTCAGGACCTCTGCAATTCTCCCTGGCATGCTCTCAATCATCTTCTGGACCAAATCCTGACTGATAGCAGTCCATTCTTGCACAATCAATGCTTGCAATTGGTCAGAATTTGTAGGTTTCTGTTTGTCCACCCGTCTCTTGATGATTGACCACAAGTTCTCAATGGGATTAAGATCTGGGGAGTTTTTGGACCCAAAATCTCTGTTTTGTTCCCTGAGCCATTTAGTTATCACCTTTGCTTTATGGCAAGGTGCTCCATCATGCTGGAAAAGGCATTGTTGATCGCCAAACTGCTCTTGGACGGTTGGGAGAAGTTGCTCTCGGAGGACATTCTGGTACCATTCTTTATTCATGGCTGTGTTTTTAGGCAAGACTGTGAGAGAGCCGATTCCCTTGGCTGAGAAGCAACCACACACATGAATGGTTTCAGGATGCTTTACAGTTGGCATGAGACAAGACTGGTGGTAGCGCTCACCTCGTCTTCTCCGAATAAGCTGTTTTCCAGATGTCCCAAACAATTGAAAAGGGGATTCATCAGAGAAAATGACTTTACCCCAGTCCTCAGCAGTCCACTCCCTATACCTTTTGCAGAATATCAGTCTGTCCCTGATGTTTTTTTCTGGAGAGAAGTGGCTTCTTTGCAGCCCTCCTTGAGACCAGGCCTTGCTCCAAGAGTCTCCGCCTCACAGTGCGTGCAGATGCACTGACACCTGCCTGCTGCCATTCCTGAGCAAGCTCTGCACTGCTGGTAGCCCGATCCCGCAGCTGAAGCACTTTTAAGAGACGGTCCTGGCGCTTGCTGGTCTTTCTTGGGCGCCCTGGAGCATTTTTGGCAACAATGGAACCTCTCTCCTTGAAGTTCTTGATGATGCGATAGATTGTTGACTGAGGTGCAATCTTTCTAGCTGCGATACTCTTCCCTGTTAGGCCATTTTTGTGCAGTGCAATGATGACTGCACGTGTTTCTTTAGAGATAACCATGGTTAACAGAAGAGAAACAATGATGCCAAGCACCAGCCTCCTTTTAAAGAGGACCTTTCACGGATTTTAATAACTGGAGATAAATACCTTGTGTCCTGGGGTTCCCCCCGCAGATGCTGCCACCCTGCCTAGTTTTCTAAAATAGCGCTTCTGCACTCCGCTGTGCCCCCTGTAGTTTTCGCGCTCAGTATGTAAATACTGAGCATCGGTACAGGGAGGAGGAGATGCCGGCATTTCTCAATGGGCGTCTCCTTCTCCCTGGCTGTGCCACGATCCAATCACAGGGAGAAGGAGACGCCCATTGAGAAATGCCGGCGTCTCCTCCTCCCTGTACCGATGCTCAGTATTTACAGACTGAGCTCGAAAACTACAGGGGGGCACAGCGGAGCGCAGGAGCGCTATTTTAGAAAACTGGGCAGGGTGGCAGCATCAGCGGGAGGTACCCCAGGACACAAGGTATTTATCTCCAGTTATTAAAATCCGTGAAAGGTCCTCTTTAAAGTGTCCAGTGGTGTCATTCTTACTTAATCATGACAGATTGATCTCTAGCCCTGTACTCATCAACACCCACACCTGTGTTAATGGAGCAATCACTGAAACGATGTTAGCTGGTCCTTTTAAGGCAGGGCTGCAATGATGTTGAAATGTGTTTTGGGGGATAAAGTTCATTTTCTAGGCAAATATTGACTTTGCAAGTAATTGCTGTTAAGCTGATCACTCTTTATAACATTCTGGAGTATATGCAAATTGCCATTATAAAAACTGAAGCAGTAGACTTTGTAAAAATTAATATTTGTATCATTCTCAAAACTTTTGGCCATGACTGTATACAGAGTGATTCTCTATTGTTTTACAATTCAGTCTACACCCAAGATTTTATACACTTATAATACATATAGACATTTATATAATACATATAGATAGATATACATTTTATTCTAACCCATATCTGTATATCTCTACAGTGGCTTGTGGCAAACTGTAAACGAGACTTTTTATGGATATCTTTGAGAAATGGCTTTCTTCTTGCCACTCTTCCATAAAGGCCAGATTTGTGAAGTGTTCAACTGATTGTTGTCCTATGGACAGACTCTCCCACCTCAGCTGTAGATCTCTGCAGTTCATCCAGAGTGATCATGGGCCTCTTGGCTGCATCTCTGATCAGTCTTCTCCTTGTTTGAGATGAAAGTTTAGAGGGACGGATGGGTCTTGGTAGATTTGCAGTGGTCTGATACTCCTTCCATTTCAATATGATCGCTTGTACAGTGCTCCTTGGGATGTTCAAAGCTTGGGAAATCTTTTGGTATCCAAATCCGGCTTTAAACTTCTCCACAATAGTATCATGGACCTGCCTGGTGTGTTCCTTGGTCTTCATGATGCTCTCTGTGCTTTAAACAGAACCCTGAGACTATCACAGAGCAGGTGCATTTATACGGAGACTTGATTACACACAGGTGGAAAGTAAATGGGCCGAATAATTTTGCATGCCCAACTTTTCAGTTTTATTATTACAAAAAAAGTTTAAATGATCCAATAAATTTCGTTCCACTTCACAATTGTGACCCACTTGTTGTTGATTCTTCACCAAAAATTTAAAATGTTATATCTTTTTGTTTGAAGCCTGAAATGTGGCAAAAGGTTGAAAAGTTCCAGGGGGCCGAATACTTTCGCAAGGCACTGTATATGGCTAAACCCTCACGCTGATGTTAAAATGAAACTTTCGCCAATTGTTTCTTATATCAAGAACATACCGGAACATGAACACTGCGTCAAGGTATTTCAGAGTGGCACGGGACCTAACACTAACCTACCTAGCCGTATAGGCAATTGAGGAAGGAGCATATAGGCCGACACACAGCAACCTACTCCTAGTTACCTCCAGCGTGAGATCACACATCCAATGGGAGGAGGGAGGAGACTATGAGCCCCACCTACCAATGACTCATGTGACTCAGGCTACACAGGTGCACCTGAATGTTACCATAAGATGTACTGTAAGTAATGGTACATTCATACCTGGAGTTGCCACACCTCCAGGTGTAAATGTTCAAATATAATCACAGAAGGAGATTCCCTGAAGGAGACTCGGAGAGCCTAAAAAAGGGAGAGTGAAATTTATTTTGGTAGACTAAAATATAAAAACATATTATGCTGTACAATATGGGGGGAATTTCTCGTTGTAGGTGTATTATATTTCAGATTAGTTTTTAGACTGGAGTTGCTATGCTCACCTGCGACAAATTTATGAAAATGGAGAAAAGGAATAATACATTTGGCGCAAGTACAATGTGGTTGCGCCTATTTCAGTGCCTTGCATGAAGTTAACAATACAAAATTATTCCCTTAAGTAAGTTCAATTAAAAGTTAAGTTTTAATGTGTAAAATACTAGGAGTGGGCCCCTAGTAGGATTTTCTTAGGTCTTGTGACCATGTGTGGTTTCTTGCATGAAGTTTTTTTTTTATAAATGTGACTTAAAGAGTCACTGCACTTTCACACAATTTTATTTCATTTAATAGAGTAGAGGATGGTGTAACTAGCAATTATTTAAAAACTATGTGATTGGTGGTGGTGTCAGAGCTAGCTGAGATCCTGAGCCTGATAAAACCACTCCTTGTGTGATCTATCCCTCCATATCAGCTTTCTGAGCTCCTAAGGAGAAAAGAAACAGTGGAAAGTGAGATCACTGCATATAGTACTGGCAGAAGAGAGACATACTCTGCTTCTGAGAGAAATGCATCTAGCTGTTCAGCTGAAACACAACGAAAAAAAGTTTAGAGAAGCCCAAAAAGTTCTTTCACAGTTACAATTGTACAAAGAAGGACAGCCATTATGCAAGCTTTTTTTTTTAAACTCTTAAACGCTTTAAAAGTGATCTACTGGCAAAACCTGATGAATTTCTCACTCCGCTTCTGAAAGTAGCATGGGAAGGTGCAGATCACCAAAAGTTGCAAAATGTGTGACATTTTAACACAAGATGTTGCATATCATAGCTTGTGACATTTTTACTCCACAAAACTAGCGTAGCAGATTTAAGAAATGTTTTGCTTCATTTTGTTGTGGACATCAAGAACTATAGATACAAAGTGGGAACCTCATGCTTCAGATCTTGTAGCATGAATTTAATTAACAAGTTACAAAATCCTTGAACTTCCCTGACCCTACTGCTTTTAGTTCTTAAGCAGTTGAGCTTTGGATAACTCTTCTTACTTGAAGGTACCATTTAGTGAACCATATGATAGTATTAATATATGTATATACCATATCCTTATTTGATGTGCTAACTCCTAATAAGTTCCCTGGCACCCGCCTGCCAAATCTAAACTAACAGCTGAAATAATGATACTTGTCTTTGGCTTAAAGTGAATCTTTCTTAATCAGAAATGTATCGTTTTCAATGTGCTTTCTGCTGTACTTTGCATAAATCATTAAGGGAAAGTGCCAGCTATTACTGCATGCAGCGTGAGCACTGTATGAATACCGTTCTGGCACGCTATAACAGCTATTTTCTTGATAGTTTAAAAAAAACGTGACTGCTGTTTTATGGAAATCTGCTGTTGTTTTTTTTTATCTAAATACATGACTTGAAATTTCTGTGGTGAGACAAAAAGCTGTAATTTGAAGAGATTACATTGCACAAGACATATTTCTTGATGACTACAAATGTCTTGTAAGTCTGTTAACCGTGTGCCTCTCGTGTATAGTATTCCCATTTTCATCAGTAATTGTACCCACTTCACTTAAAATGCTAAACTTCAGTTTTATCCAAAGCAATTCTCATCTATTTTCATGTTTTGTTTAGATAAAACATCTGTTAGGGCTCATGTACACGAACATAATTTTTTGTCCGTGTCCATTCGTTTTTTTTTGCTGCCTGTATGTGGAACCATTCATTTCAATGGGGCCGCAAAAAAAACAAAATGACTTTGTGTGCATTCCTTATGTGTATGTCCGCAAGTCAGTTCTGCATAAAAATAGAACATGTCCTATTCTTGTCCATGGATCCACAAAAAAACAGATGTAACATGGACGTCACACAAATGTCATCCATTTTTTTTTTTTTGTGGATACGTGTTTTGTGAACAGCAGTGTCCTAGCATGCATAGAGCCTTCTAATTCCAGCTTTGTCCACTGTATAGCTTCCTGAGCCAGGAGTTGTCATAAAACACCAATTTTCTATTTTTATGACACCTTTTCCTACCTAAAGCGCACCATTCACTGTGCACTTAAAACTTAGTTCTCTGTACACCGCTGACAGCAAAGCGCAGAATTTCTGAATATTTTCCCCTGAATAAGACCTACAAAATGTATTGATATTCACAGCAATTGTATATTATATGAATACCCCATGTGTCCTGAAAAAAAAATCGCTGGGATCCATATAAAATGTTTGAGCAGGTCCCCCCTCAGCAACTTTAGCCAGTCATTGGCTGCTGCAGTCACATGTCCTGCATCATAATGGATGTTGATGCTGGTAGACCTAGGACCTACAGAGCTGGCGGTGGAGTGATGGAACTAAAACCCAGTGGTGGTGATTAGATAAGTATGATCACTACTGCGGGTCTGGCCATAGTGGGTGGACAAACCCTTTATTAATAGAACCTCTTAATAGTTCCTACATAACAGTCACAACACCCCAAAACTCAGTCAGCAGTGGTGACTGAGTTTTGGGGTGTTGTCAGCAGCACTTTCAGTCCTGTAGGCAATAGGCATTATTTATGAGCCCTTATATACACCAGTGTCCCCTACATCTCACTCCTTTTGTCTCCTGTCACTGATTTACGCTGACCTGACTTACAGAGTCACATCAATCCTCAGAGACACAGCCTGCTGATGCCCAAATTCCACACTCCGTTCAGGATGCACAGGGCGACCGTGTTCTGCCTCTTTGCTCTTCTTCCGGTCCTGTTAACAGGTAGGGAAGGCACTACATAGGTAAAAAAAAACTTCATAGCGCTGGCTAGCATCACAATGTTCTTTACCAGTGGTAGGTTCCCCTGAGTCCTAATGCTTACTAGTGCAGAGCTGAACTCAGGACTTCATCTACGATTACCACTGTTGGGTATACATCACTGTTCAGTGATATCATCAAGAGCTGGTCACAGCAAATACAGCAGATGGCTTCAAAAGGGTTTAGATGACTTTTTAATTAAAAAAAAGGGCTTATGACAATGTATAGAAATCTTGTTCTATTCACGCCTTTCCTTTGGCCCAATCCCTTTTTAAAAAGGAAGATGGACATTGATCAGGTTAGTTAGGAGTGCACGACCGAAATGGTGGTGGAGTCAGCCACGCCTCCACCTAAACTGCAAGAAAAAACTGGGGGTCAGTCAGCACATCCAAGTATGCAGGTGCACGTCATGGCGGTATTATATGTATTCGATTTTGCTGTCTGTTCGCTGAGTGCTGTTGCACCTTCTATGTTTTACCATTTTATTTTGCAGCCACACCTGTGTGACGTGCACCTGCATACTTGGATGTGCTGACTGACCCCAGTTTTTCTTGCAGTTTAGGTGGAGGCGTGGCCTGGACTCCACCACCATTTCGGTCGTGCACTCCTAACTAACCTGTCTGCCTTACCTATTGATTTTAATTAGTGCTAGTATAAAGCTTTGCCCTGCTCCCTTATATGCATTTGGAGGCCTAACTGGTACCAGGAGAGGTGGAACAGAGTTGGCTCAGCATATATGGAACCTGTATTCCTTGAGCGTTATGGCTTTTTAAGGTTCCCGTCTTAAAAGAGATCGCACTCATGTATGGCAGCACGGGCACAGATAGCTTTTTTATAATAAAGTTATCTGCCAAGAATCTCCAATATTTACAATGTAGCGCAAGCATCGTGTAGATGGTGAGTATGGCAGGTATTATATGTTAATTCGATTTGCTGTCTGTGTTCGCTGAGTGCTGTTGCACCTTCTATGTTTTACCATTTCATATTTTGCAGCCACACCTGTGTGACGTGCACACTGCATACTTGGATTGTGCTGCTGACTGACCCCCAGTTTTTCTTGCAGTTTAGGTGGAGGCGTGGCTGACTCCACCACCATTTCGGTCGTGCACTCCTAACTAACCTGTCTGCCTTACCTATGTATTTGGGTAGACTAGTGCTAGTATAAAGCTTGCCCTGCTCTCTCTTATATGCATTTGGAGGACCTAACTGGTACCAGGAGAGGTGGAACAGCAGTTGGCTCAGCCCATTATATGGAACCTGTCTGTCCATATTGAGCGTCCATAATGGCTTTTTTAGTTGACCATGTGACGTCACGTGATGAATGACTTCAATTAGCTTTTTTATTGTTATATTATTATTCTTATTATTTATTGCTGTAGCTATTGTGATGTCTTACAATGGCTGAGACATGTGATAGGAATAAGCTACTGGTTCCTAGACCCAAAGAGAGAGAGGGACACTTAATAAGACTCATCTCTACATTTGATGGTGAAAATAAACAGATAAGAGATATTCTGAATAAATATTGGCCGATCGCTTCTCATGGATTTGGATATATCGGATGGATGTACTTACCTCTCATCCTAGCGTTACCTACAGAAAAGGTAGAAGTTTGAGGGATAGGCTGGCGCATAGCCACTTTTCAAGACCACAACCTTCGGGGACGTGGCTGGACCGTAAGCCCTTGGGAGTCTTCAGATGTGGCTCATGTATTGCATGCGGATTTATAAAAAATACAAAAATCAATCTATGCTCAGTTACCCAAAAGTCCTATTTGGTTCGAGACTTTATTAACTGTAAAAGCAGGGGAGTGGTATACCTCTGTCAATGCTCCTGCCCCCGTGATTATGTAGGAAAAACATCAAGGGAGTTACGATGGAGGATTTGTGAGCATGTAAATGATATAAAGAACAAGAAAGACACTCCCGTAGCATGCCACATTCTTGAACATCATGGTGGTGATCGTGGATCCCTAACTTTTTCCGCTTTAGAACTTGTGAAATCATCTCTGAGGAAGGGTGACTGGGACCGAAGGATACTCCAAAAAGAGACCGAATGGATATATCGGTTTCGGTCCCAGTCACCTGGTGGCCTCAATGAGAGGCTTACGTTTTCATGTTTTATATGATGTATGTTCCCTTGAATGAATAATTGTCTCTTTATGCCTCTATCCAATTCTGACATTTTCCCTGACATCAATACGTGAAGTGTCTGCCTTAATATATAATACCTTCTCTGTTTTGATTAACTACAGGTCGGTTATTTTACTATGTTATCAAGTGTCAATAAATATATATTTTTCATCTATGTATATTAATGTCCTTTGCTTAATTATCTATCAATAGTCCACATATAATAAGTATAAGATATTAACAGCAGCACTTTTGATGTTGAATATGACTCTTGCGCTGGTTTCTATGAATACGGATTTACTGTACCATACACGAGTAAGAGATGGCGCATGCGCTGTGACCTGTGGATAATGGAACGCAGATAGTGGAATGCTTGGAAGCGAGACCGGAAGTGGTTGATCATGTGCTTCCGGTTTTCGGCACTGGGAGCGCAAGTATATGATGCACGCCAGCCCTACATACTTCCGGCATGTCTGAGTGTGTTCCATAAACCAGCATGGTGTTGGAACGCACTTGTAAGTAATCTTATTGCCACCAATTATTGCAGGTGTCTTTGATCATGTGGACATTGATAGGACTTTGTGATTGGAGGGATCCCGAGGTTAGGGTCAGTCAGATACCCAGGTCCCTGGTGTACCATTATCAACGTGCCTCTGTGGCGCCTACTATGAGTGGCATGGTTCTTGGTGTATATGTTTAGTGCACCAGTATTGTTATTTGATAACCCTTTGGGTATAGTTTTTATTGGATTTATAATAAAAGTTAAATTTTAGGTACTGCTCATTGTGGTGATGTCTTACAATGACTGTGATTTTCAGGACTACTGATAGGGAACACTGTATGTAGTGTTGGAAGTGGTATTGTTTAAGTGGCAGTGGCTGGGGATAGAGAGACTATCTATCTATCTATTCATCTGCTATAGCTTAAACAGTGAAATAAAAATGAATTGTGCACCAGGTTTCTTTAAGAAAAATTATAAATGCTTTCCTTGCAACCCATTTATTCATTGATGTACAGTGCCTTGAAAAAGTATTCATACCCCTTGAACTTTTCCACATTTTTTCATGTTACACTCATTCAATTTAAACTATATTTTATTGGGATTTTATGTGATAAACCAACGCAAAGTGCCACGTATGTGTGAGTCAAAAAGAAAATGATACATGCTTTTTAACATTTTTAATAAATAAAAAACTGAAAGTGTAGAGTACATTTGTATTCAGCCCCCTGTAAATAAAATCCAGTGTGACCAGTTGCCTTCAGAAATCACCTAATTAGCAAATAGAGTACACCTGTGTGTAATTTATTCTCATTATAACTACAACTGTTCTGTGAAGGTCTCATGAAAACCAAGGAACAAACCAGACAGGTTGGGGATAAGGTTTTGTAAAAGTGTAAAGCCGGGTTAGGTTATAAAAAAAAAATCCCAAACTCTGAACATCTCACGAAGCACTGTTTAATCCATCTTCTGAAAATGGAAGAAGTATGGCACAACTGCAAACCTACCAAGACATGGCTATCCACCTAAACTGACAGACCAGACAAGGAAAGCACTAATTAGAGAAGCAGCCAAGAATCCCATGGTCACTCTGGATACTGCAGAGATCCACAGCTCATGTGGGAGAATCTGTCCGCGGGACAACTATTAGTCATGTATTCCACAAATCTGGCCTTTCATGGAAGAGTGGCAAGAAGAAAGCCATTTTTGAAAGAAAGCCTTAAGATGTCCCATTTGCAGTTTCCCACAAGCCATGTAGGGGATACAGCAAATTTGGAAGAAGGTGCTCTGGTCAGATGAGACCGAAGTTGAACTTTTTGGTCTAAATGTGAAATGATATTTGTGGCGGAAAACTAACACTGTACATCACCCTGAAAATCACCCATCCCCAGCGTGAAATGTGGTGGAAGTATCATGCTGTGGGGATGCTGTTCTTCAGCAGGGACAGGGAAGCTGGTCAGAGTTGATGGGAAGATGGATGGAGCTAAATACAGGGCAATCCTGGAGGAAAACCTGGTAGAGGCTGCAAAAGACTTCATACTAGGGCGGAGGTCCACTGTCCAGCAGGACAATGACTGTAAACATACACCCAGAGGTAGAATAGACTGGTTTAGATTAAAGCATATTCATGTGTTAGAATGGCTCATTCAAAGTCCAGACCTAAATCCCATTAAGAATCTGTGACAAGACTTGAATATTGCTGTTCATAGACGCTCTCCATCCAATATGACTGAGCTTCAACTATTTTGCAAAAATGTCTGCCTCTAGATGTGCAAAGCTGGTAGAGGCATACCCCAAAAGATTTGCTTCTGTAATTGCAAAGGTGGTCCTACAAAGTATTGACTCGGGGGCTGAATACAAATGCACAGCACACAAATTTTGAAAACAATTTTTCATTTTCTTTTCACTTCACACATACTTTCTACTTTGTATTGGTCTATCAGATAAAATCCCAATAAAATACATTTCAGTTTTATTGTATTAACGTTAAAAAATATGTAAAAGTTCAAAGGGTATGAATACTTTTCAAGGCATTGTAACTCTTCAACCTTGTTATTCACAAATTTGAATACCATGTGCTTCTGCAGTTTAGATGTCTGTGCACCATGAAGCAGAGAAGCATCCCATGATAGCTTTCTGTTTCTAAATGGTCACATACAGAAATTTTGTAGAACATACAGTTCCAGCACGTCCTTTGTCTGAAGTGAAACGGTAGTGTTGTTTCTAACACCACTCAGCGAATCTATCACCAGCAATCTATACAGTGTTAAATCAGACACAATACTTTGTATAGATAGCCCACCTGAATGTAATGACACTTTTCATGTATAGATCCATTGCTTAATTTTGGAGGAACAGTACTTTTAGTACATACGTAAATGAGCAGTTAAGTGCACTGAGGACAGGCCCAAGGCACTCTGTGCACCCTTACTCCTCCTACATCCTCTGCTAGCCCATCCCTCTCCTTCTTGAATGACAGGGCCAGGTGAGATAACCATGCATGAACCTTTTCATGCAATTTAGGAAAGAAAGTGAGAGGCTGGCAGAGGAAGCAGAAGGAGCAAGGCGCACAGAGAGGCCTGAGCCCACTATCAGTGCACTTAACAGCTCATTAGCATATTGATTAAAAGTAAGTTTTCTCCAGAATAAACCAACGGATCACTAAGTGAAAGGTAATATTAAAGGGGTATTCCGGTTACCATAAATATAACTTATGTTTTAGACTAATTCATCATCAGTAATTACCCAATATAATGTAAATTTCACATATTTACCTTTCAGTAGTTATAAAAGTAGTTTTCTTCCTCTGCTACCCACTGTGATTCCTCATAAGTTACCATGGCATCGACCTGTAGTTCTGAGCCTTTGTTAGGTCGAGCATGCTCAGTGTGTTGCTATCAATTCTCTAGCTAAATGTTAGTGTGCTGCTGATTACTGAGTAGAGGGGGCGTGACCGGACTGTGATATCAGGCAGCCAATCAGTAATCATCAACACTCACAGCAGGAAAGCTAGGCATTGTGGGGATTGTAGTTTTGTGAGGGAAGATCAGGAGCCATGATACTCTCAGTGTGTTGCAGGCTCACACATGAGCTAGACAAATGGATTGCAAGGTAAAATGAAGCTCTGATTATAGTATAGGTATGGGTTATGGTTGGGTCACAGCTTGCAGCCCTAATGCAGTTTTTCAAAAATTAAGTTACTTTACTGGAATACCCCTTTAAATTCAGCTGAGCCAGCCCTACAAGGCAATGTGTCTGGTTTAACAGTGAATTTTCTGGTGACATATTGGCACTAGTGGGCAGATTCATAAAAAAATGGTGCAAAGGAATAATGGCTTGGTTGCCCATAGCAACCAGTTAGATTCTACCTTTCATTTTCAGAGCTCTTTTGGAAAATGAAAGGTGGACTCTGGTTGCTAAGATCAACTTAGCTAGTTCTACTTTACACCAGTTTTGATAAATCTCCCCCTTTATCTTACCAATGTTAGACCTAGAAGATACCTACTGAGAGATATGAAGGCTGGCTGTAGTTTGTAGCTGCACATTAAATTTATATCTGCCAAGCAATTGAATCTGTTCTTCACAAACATATTAATCTCAATTAATACCAAATCACCCTCTATTATCAGCCTGTTTTGCTGTTAGTTACTTATTTTTCCTGGTAAATGGTGTTTCACTGACCTTCCTATGTACTAATAGAATTATGTACTCAGCAAATGGTAACAGGACATGAAATACCCTGTCAATAGAAACTACAGAAAACAATAGAGTATCTGAGGCATGTTTCCATCCTGACTGCTCCTTAATGTGGACTTTGCCCCGCAGTAACAACTTGATAATGAATCCTGACACATGTAAACCTTTATTAACTGACTTAGACGGAGACAGATCAATTTTTGTTGTTATTCACATGGTGACTATCTTTTCTAATTGTCAGATAAACTGAGGCCAATAATGTAGTAAAAATTAGTTACATGTGCCATGTGGCTGACAAGATGTTCTGCTGGGTTCACCCTTACCTTTCCACAAATCTAAAGGAACACTAAACAGAGAAAATCCACAAAAAAATTCCCAGAAAGTCCTCTCCATCTTTTCCTTTCCCACAGTCCTATTTTGTATAATGAAATTCCAGTCATCCATGCAGGGCAGATTGGCCATAGACCCTACAGGGAAATGTCCTGGTGGGCCGATGCCCCAGGGGGCCACCCAAGTCCTCTTCTCTGCCACTGACCAGGTATATAATGAGCTCTTAACAGTAATTAACGCTGTGAGAATCGGACACCCATGTACCCAGCCAGCGACCTGAATTCAACTGCTGGGGCCCGCACCTCACCTCCTAAATCCCCTGCTCAATAGACAACCAGAGGAAGAGGACAGAAGACAGTAGCTATTGATGGCCACCACAGAGGGCCAGCTTTTGGGACAATATATTGTGCTGCACTGTGTTGTTTGGACCTGCTGGGATGGTGTTTTGTTGACCCCGCCTACTTGTGTTGCCCCTTCTGTTAATTTGGAACTGCCTGCAAAACGGGGCCATTTTTAGTTTTTTTTTTCCAGGGCAACTTTAAGTTCTCAGTCCACCCCTGCATCTGTGTCCCCTCTCCTCCTCCTTACAGTCCTGTAACAAGCTGTAAGACAATTGATTGCAGCAGGACACTCCCTGCTGTTTTGTCTGCCGTAGGACAAAAACATACTTAAAGGGAACATGTCGTCAGAAAATTACTTATTGTTTAAATCTCGTTTTTATGTTAAACATATTTTTAAAAGAATTTTCTGTGATGTTATTTTTCATTTTCCATGCCATTATCTAGATTTAAACCTGCAGTTTTCCCGCTAGCCACTAAGCCTAATAATAGGCACCACTTCTAGATCTGTATGTCTGTCCCAGCTAGGAATTGGCACAGACAAGTTATAACTTCCGCTAGTTTCTGGTATAATTTATTGTAAATCAGCGGGCTGTACTAATCTCTGTCCCTACCACTAAGCCCTGGCCCTTTTATCACCACTAGAGATGAGCGAGCACTAAAATGCTCGGGTGCTCGTTATTCGAATCAAATTTTTCCCGATGCTCGGGTGCTCGTTTTGAATAACGAACCCCATTGAAGTCAATGGGAGATTCGAGCATTTTTTGCAGGAGACCGGGGCTCTGCCTAGGGAAGGCTCGGTGAAAACCTGGAAACCTCAGAATGATGGAAACACCACGGAAATGGACAGGAAACAGCAGGGGCAGCATGCATGGATGCCTCTGAGGCTGCCTAATCCCACGATTACCCCAAATTCTCGGGCAACAGCCTGGTGGTGACCCTCAAGGCAATTGTGCTCACCCAAACCAAGAAAGGCGAGGCACATGCCCATCACGTGTTAGGAAAGCACCCAACTAGGTGCAACGCTGCAGGTGACACCACTGCTCATGCTGGCACTGCTGTGCTATCCCCCGCCCCATGACGCAGGCATAAGCCTGACACAGCATGGTGACAGCGTAGTGACACCAACAAGTGACCAAGTTAGATTGAGGTAGCAGGTGAACCACCCAAAAATGTAGCCTAACCCAGCATGGCGGTGAACCCATAGTGACCAAGTTAGATTCAGGTGGCAGGTGAAGCACCCAAAAATTTAGCCTGACACAGCATAGCAGTGACACCACCAATGCCTTGGTCAGACTGAGATTGCAGTCAAATGTCTGTAGGTGAGCCTCCCAAAAATTTGTTTTGGATTGTCCGAAGTTGACCCTCCTAAAAAATTGTTTTGGAGTGTCTGTAGTTGACCCTCCTGTAAAATATTTTTTTGGTTTTTCCTGTTATTAGTTTATGTACAACCCATGGCTGGCATGGTGGGAATATATACCGTATTTTTCGCTTTATAAGACGCACCTGATGATAAGACGCACCTAGGTTTTTGTAAAGGAAATTAAGAAAATAAAATATTTTGAACCAAATGGTGTGCTTTTGGTGGGTTTTGAACTAATGGGAGGTCTGTGGATGGCACACTGTTATGGGGGATCTGTGGATGACGCTGTTACGGGGGATCTGTGGATGGTGCACTGTTATGGGGGATCTGTGGATGACGCTGTTACGGGGATTTGTGGCGGACACTTATAGGGGG